>QANZ01018310.1:0-54612 GCA_003254925.1 Chamaecrista fasciculata
GGTTGGTCCACTAGGCCACACCATAACTTTGCTTGCTAGGATGCCATAAGAAAGAGGATATATATATAATTAAATGTTAATTTGTCGAGTCATAAATGTTCCCACAAACCATGATGAAAATTACTTCCCTTTTGTTTTATGGCTATATTTTACAATTTACAAAGAGTTGTTTGCTTTCCTACTTAACCATTTTTTTCTCAAGTGAAAACCTTCAGCAAATAATTTTATTTGTATTATTATCCACAATTAGATTCTGATAGATTATATATAACTTAGAAAAACACTCCTTCCAAAGTTAACTAAAAGGAAAGAATTAAAAGATTTTTCAAGTACTCAACCAAATATCCCATATTACTTGACGTTGAGATTCAAACATTTCATGTTATCTAAATTTATATGAAACATCAAAACATATTTCTTGGACAATCTTATACAAAAACAAGTAGTCATTTTTGTCTTTTGACTTTGATAGCCCCATTTGAATAGTGGGATTAGTTGTTCCAAACCAAAACAGCACAAAAAAACATGATCCCTGATCAATATTCTTCCAATCAATGCTTGTAGTAAAAGTAGGGTTTTAAGTTGTGGGAGTAGACAAGATGATGCATATATTTATGGAGTTAATAATTATGGAGATGAAACAAGAGAGGAAGATGTGGCGACAGAAACAAGTGATGCAACAACTTAGCTAGCTAGAGCTAGCTTCCATCTATATATATTACTAGTCTGAGACCCGTGCGTTCGCACGGGTTTTTCCTTGACAGTTTATATACTTAGCAATTGTGACATTTTGAAAATGAGTAAATAAAATCATAAAATCCTATTGCCATTGGAGTAAAATGTCCTAAAATCATAAAATATATTGTTTCACGAATTTTTTGCATTAAAATGGTGATATATATCCAAACAGCCATGAAGAATTTATGAAGTGGGGATCATAGGGTGGGTTTCCAGAATACAATTAATCAATGCTCAAATATTTCTTGCTGACTTTTCTATGATGTGATCCTATCCCCAGATATGTATATAGATGTAATGTAAACTATGAACTCTATTAACTTCAATCACCTAACACCTTTCAACTATAAATTCCCTCCTACCCCATCATTTTAAAGTTTAAACTGTTTCTTTCAAGAAATTCTGACATATTTTTGGGAGAAATTAATTTATTTTCTTAATAACAAATTCTGACATTTCCAATTTTAATTCTTAGAAATAGTACAATTTTCCCAAATTTGCAGGGTCTTGAGATACGAAGGGGACAGTCGAATGGACGAGGCCCAATTTAGGCCCATTGGTAAGATACATACATGGGCCCAAGTTCTAGATCCAGGCCCATGAAGCCCGTTTCATGGTAATTCCCGGTGTGACGACGACAACAACGACGACGATTGAGAAGTGAGAAATCTTCGTGCGGAGCAGAATTCATGGCGGCGGCAAACTGCGCCAGAAAAACCCTTCAAGCCGCGACGAGAACCGAGATATGTTGTCGTTCATTGTCAGCTTCGGCTTCTAATGCCACTAGCTTCGGCGGATTAACTTCATGTAGACCCATCTTTGCTTCTGGGGTTTCTGCGAAGAAGCTTTCGCTCTCGTTGAACTGGTAATTGGTGAACAACTGAAGATCACTATTCTTTTTTTGTTTTTATGATTTTTATTATTATATAGTCATTTTCTTACTGAATCGATCGGTTCCTTTGAGTTTGCCTGCAATTTGTGAAACACAATGTAGAATGTAGTTCTATTTTTATGTTAGCTGGCTGCTGCAACATTATTATTTTTGTCAATGGTGATCCTTTGCTTGTAATTAATTATCATTGTTTTGGGTTTTCTAACTTGCGGTGCCATGTCAATTGTATGTATATATATATATATATATATGTGGTCTGTGGATTCATTTATATTGTGCTTTTAAAATCCTCTGAACACTGAAGCATTCAAATTCGGTGACATTTTATGCTTCACAGTGAATGCATTGTTTGTCTGTAGGCTTCCTGAGCAGTTGGCTGGCGCACAGATGTCTTTGATGCCTTTGTACAGTGTCACTGCCTCTGCCTTGTTCACTTCTCTCCTGTCTGTGCAAAATAATAAATGGGGGTGTTTATCAGAAGGTATCCTTCATATATTTTCTGAAATGGCTTGTGAATGCTATTTAACATATTGTTTCAGTTATCAATCCTATTACTTCGCAATCTCTTTTGTGTCCTTTTTTGTGACATAAAAAATGATGGCCTTTTTTTGGGCACAATAGACCTAATGCAGGCTTGTTTTTACTATCATCAGTTTTTGTATGGTTTCTGGGGTTCTAATTTTGAAAGAAATGATATATCAGGTCTAGTTTTATGTTCTTCCCCTAGTAGGGTAAGAGTGGGAATGGGTTCATGAGTTCATGACTCATGTTATGTCTGGGTTCAATTGAGAATGTTTTCAATTGAATTCTTCCATCTGTTTATGAGGTAATCACCCTATGTCTGGTCAATTGCGGTTTTTGGTGTCTCACATATAAGATGTCACAGTGGTTGTTGAGCAAGACTATCATTAGTTTTCCTTCAAATACAACATTCTTTTGGAAGGTTCATAGTTTGCCACAAGCTTACAGTCTCGTGGCAGATGAGTGTTAATTATCTAATATATATATATATATGACTGAAACCGTGGCTAGTTAGTCTTTTCCTCTTCCTTTCTTTATCTCCAGTGGCTGAGAAGGTGGCAGGAGGAGGGGAGGTTCTTCTGATCAAATTTATTAGCTAGTGTAATTGTTACATTTGTTTGTATGGATTTGGCATGTTAAAACAGTTTGATTTATGTAGAGAGCATGAGTTTGCTTGCGGGAAGAGTTGGTTCTCTTTTCTTCTGTCCTGCGTATTTGGGCCTTGTGTTCAATTCTCTGCTAGAGTAAGAGTCTGTTTGTGTTTGTGAGAACTTCTTAAACCTCTCTGTTCTACTTGGCTAGGTCATGGAATTTCTTTTTTGTTGGGTATTCTAATGGATGCTTTTTTTCACCATCATTAAGTTGACTATTTTTTTCCTTCATATTTATGGCTTTACCAGCCTAAAGCCATGCCTTCTATGGTCCCTGCCTTCTTCCACACACTATTTAATAGCTGGTTCCTTTGCCTTCTTCCTTTTAAGCTGGACAGTTTCAACATGACCCTGCTCTAATAGCAATATGGTGACATGAATGGAGCTGTTGAAGTGTGCATGCATGGTCTTGTCTTCATTCTTCCTTTTATCGCTTATCATCAGATGTATGAAATGAAATATATAAAATTAATCATGTTTGATTGCTATTTTATGTTTGTGGTTAGCACATCTTTCCCTTTCTAGTTAAGAACCCTGATATTTCCTTTTGTTGTTGTTGTTACAGGTTTTGCAACACCTCTATAGTTTTAGGTCATCCGGATACCATTAGGTACATGGGGGAAAAAGGAAGAAGATAGCATTCGCTGCAGGTTTTGTTTTGATCCTTGTTCACTAGGCACTGAGTAACATAAATTGAATACTTCCTTTTGAAGTTTACTGAGACTTTCAGAATGTTCCCAGTGACATTTACAGATGTCTTTTGTTTGCTGACTGAGCTTACAGAAACAATAGTCTTTTTTCCTTTGAGTAACCCTAAAGTTTGGGATATTTTTTTCATTGTACAACGTGTGACATTTTTGAAATGCCAATAACTTACATGGACCTGTTGTAATCTTTAGTTCTAGTACACAAACACAATGTATGCATGTTGCATCCGAAACAAGATGATTTTTTTTTGGCTTTGTTGAAGTAAACTACCCACCCTAATAACTCCAATGAGCATCTGACACTCAATCATAATGCAAATGTTCTACCCATTTTTATTGGGAGAATTCTAATGAGTCTTTTAGATGGTATAATCCATTTGGTAGAGCTTTTGCTAAGAAGTGGAGAAGTGTGTCTGAGACAAATTTTTTACTTTTCCGTATAATGAGTATTTGAAATCCAATAGTGGGGCTAGCTCACTAAAACAACAATTTGGATGAGCTTCTTTTGACTCCTTGCACAGGGACTGTATAAGAGTATTAAATAATTTGTCAGTTTCTGGAAGATGAATTTACCTATGCTGCTCACCTCACAATACATTACTGGATGCAGAATGAAATTAGATGTTAGGAAATTGATGGTGCTGTACTTTCATTCATTAACGCGACTATGTGACTTGCATATTTTGAACTTTTGGGTCCATGTTTCCGGGGGACCACGTAATTGAGCTTCAATTTATCAGTTCTGGAGATAGTACTTCATAAACAGTTTTGATGTGTAAAATTCTCGTGAAATTCAGAAACATGAGTAAAATATCCATTAAGTTGTTCCCTATATTTATGTTCTCTTTGTTTTCTATCTTACCTTGTGGAGTAACTTTCAATGCTGTTATATTTCATACTTGATGACTATCTTGAATCTTCTATACTGTTATTAATGCTGGCTTTTGCTGCAAAGATGGAAATTGAGGTTGCTGACCCCACTCCCCTAACAAAGGCTCCTCATATTAAAAATGTTTTCTTGGAAACATTGAAAGTGAAAGGCCGTGATAGAAAATGTTTACTTGATGACTATCTTAAATGTTTAATCATGATTTCATAAATATATGCTGTAATTTTTCTTTTTATATAAAATTCTAATATCAGTGTAATATTGAATAGTGAAATATATAATATTACATTTCCATTTCCTGTTATTTATGAAAAAAGAAATATATAATATTTTTTTTTTGGGTAACGTCATGGGTTTTCCTTGCTATCCGTGTATCGATTTAAGTCAAGACTAATCTCATTCAGACAACAGAGAATAAAGTAATGAAATGCACCTTGCCATTTTTGAATTAATTGCATCGGATTAGAATGAAGTAAAATTTTTAGAATGAAGTAAGATTTTTCATATTGGCCTAAAAAAGTAGTTTTTATTTTCACACATATATATATATATCCATCCTATATAGCATGTAACAAAAAGATTCTGCGATAATGAAAAAATATAAATAAGAATTGTTTACGTAATTGACCATTGAATAAGGTTTTTAATTAAAAGAATTTTTAGACAAATATATTAGAATTTTTTTAATTTTTTTTTTAATTTAAAATCACATGAAATTTTATTTAATATCAAATATCAATTAATATTTTTACAAATTTTAATTTCATATTTAAACATTCAATCAAAAAAATCATATTTCAAGAATCAAGATTAAATCAACATTTTTTTCTAAACTAATGAACAATAGCGACCGGACCAACGANTCGGAAGAACAATCATCATCATCATCATCATCATCATCACCTTCTTCTTCTTCTTCTTCTTGCTGTTCTTGATTCTAAATAACAATGGCGACCCTAGCCCCTGGGATCCTGCTGAAACTCCTCAACGGGATGAACACAGGGGTGAAACCCACGAGCGAGCACCGGAGCTCTCTGCTTCAGGTCACCGACATCGTGCCGGCCGATCTCGACGAGAAGAATCTCTGGCCTAAGCACGGCTTCTACATCAAAGTCTCAGATTCCTCTCACTCTATCTACGTCAGCCTTCCCTCTGATCAAGACGATTTCGTCCTCAGCAACAAAATGCAGCTCGGCCAGTTCATCTATGTCGACAGATTGGAGCCAGGATCCCCTGTTCCGGTCGTAAAAGGCGCGAAGCCGCTCCCGGGCCGGCACCCGCTTATCGGGACGCCGGAGCCATTGATGGGGCTGAGGGAAAAGGGGGAAAGAAGAAGCGAACAGAAGCAGCCGCCGCCGAGAAGGGGGTCGTGGGGAACAGGGGGAGATGGGGTTTCGTCTCCGATGGTGTTCAAGCCGGTGAATTTGGACTTTGATCAGTGTACTCCGGTGAAAGAACGAGGAAGCAATGTGAAAGATCGAAACTTTATAATGATGTCTCCTATGATTAGAGGAGGGAGAAAGGAGGGAAATAATAATAATAATAATAGTACAACAACCCCTGTTTCGTGTGTGAGAAGCTCTGTTGGTGGAGGGCTTTTGGGGAAGATGATGATGATGGATGGTAATAAGGTAGAAAGTAGTCCTGCTTTCTTAAGGAAAAGCTGTGCAGTCACTTCTTCTTCTTCTTCTTCTTCCAAGTTTCCGAGGAGTAGGAGTGTGTGTGAAAGAGAAGCTAGGGTTCCTATGAGCCCCTTCAAGTCAGCTGTAGGTACATTGTTCCCTCTTTGATAAATTATTGACGTTGAAAAAGAAATTTGGAGACTAAAAAATATATTTTGAATATCTAAGGACTAATAATTCGTAATTTTGGGATGAACTCATGAACTAAAAAATAAGTTTACTCTTGAATTGAAGATTTGTTGTTGGGGGGTGGAGTTGAAGCAAACTTGCCCTCTTAAAAGTTTTAGTGATGCAATTTTATGATAGTGAAATTCTATGTTTGATTTGTAAAAGGTTGTTTTTTGTGGGTATGATTGTATTGTAGGAGAAGAAAAGTGCCACCCCACCACCAAGGTTAAGGAATGCAGCAAGAGTGGGAGCTTCCATGAGTGTAGGTGGAGGAGATGCTCAGAGTCAGAATCCACCTTCTACTCAATTGCAAACTCAGTCTACTAATTCAGCTTTTGATGATAATAGCAATAATCTTAGTCTCCCCATGAATTTACCAGGGAAGCTTAGCTCACTGGGGAAGGTAAAAATAAAATCACTAATAATGGTTGAATTAGTATTTCTAATCCCCAAAGTTCTTATTTCTGAGTTAGGCCCTGGCTTCTAATCCTTAAAGTAAGAATCTTTTAACTGTCAATGCTATGGATTAGAAGTAAAAGGACTAATTTTAGCCATGAATACACTCGTGGGGATGAAGATATTAATTTAACTTCATAATAGCAAATATAACCATGTTTCTTATCTGCTGGCTCTCTCTCTTTTGCTTTGGCAGGAAGCTATGCAGCAACGAGAAGTCTCCCAAAAGATTGCCTTACAAGCACTAAGAGATGCTTCAGCAACTGAAACATTAGTCCGGTCCCTCAAGTAATAATAATCTCATTAATTTTTTTTATTAAATTAACAATCCCTTCCTGCATTGTTGGATTTCTATATAGCTTAATATCCAAAAGTTATTAAACTTGTCCAATTGAAGACTATAGAACTAAATAGTTTGTCCAAATTACTTGCTTTTATTACTGAGATTTTGTGGCTGATGAAATTTCTTTGCTTTTAATGTTATCCCAGGATGTTCTCGAATTTAAGCAAATCATCTCGAGCTGATGCTCCAGCAACCTGTTTCGAACGGTTTCTGGAATTCCATAGCCAGATTGTACAAGCAGTGAGTGACATGGTGTCCATTCAAGCAGCTACTTCAGCTTCAGAAATGGCTCACAACTCAAAGAACACCAAACATTCTTCTGAAGGAGGAGAAGGAGAAGAAATAGTCCCAGTTTTGAATGAAATCACACACAATTCAATGGAGCAACAACGCAGGAATTCTGAATCAAGCTTGTCAAAGAGAAGGAGTGCTTTGAACAAATCAGCTGCTTCAACAAACATGGGGAAGCTTGTGAGGTCAAGTTCTAATAATAAAGGTCCAAACTTGGTGAAATTGCCACTTGATCCTATTGGTGAGAATGATGAGAATGAGAAACCATCATCATCATTGTTGTCATCATGTAGCAGCATAAGCAATACGATAAAGCTGGGAAAGCAGATTGAAACAGAGGCTGGAAAGTGGTTTATGGAGTTCATAGAGAAGGCATTGGAAAAGGGTATGAAGAAAACGAAAGGAGAAGCAGATGGTGATGTAAGGAAAGTTCCTCAGTCTCTTATACTCAAAGTTATCAATTGGGTTGAGGTGGAACAGTGTGACAGTAATAAGAGGCCTGTTCATCCAAAAGCAGCACAGATAGCTCGGAAGTTGAGGATCAAAATGAAGAATCCTTGAATATGTGAGAGGATGAAGGAAATCCCATCCAGATGTGACACGTGTGCCACTTTTGTATAACTTTTTTTCTGGGGTTGTTCAGTTTGATGAATTTAAGTTTTTGTTGTGTACTTCAATGGAGAGAGTTTGCCCCACCAAGATTTGTGAATCATTCATTCATTGATTATCCCAAAATGTATTATTATTATCTTGGGAAAAATTAAATATTGTTTTTTTTCTTTGTGATCGGCGCTAACAAAACCAATATTCATAGATTTCAATCATGTAGAGAGCCTCAAAACATCTTTTAAGATATTCTCGAGCTCTTTACTTGACAAAAGCGTGTGGTTATGATCAGAATAATCATAGAGCAAAATAATTTCATCTATAAAATGTCCCTAATGTTTAAATTTCAAAGTCCCTATTTTTGATCAATCATAGAGCAAAATAATTTCATCTATAAAATGTCCCTAATGTTTAAATTTCAAAGTCCAAGAAGGCAAGAACCTATTTTTGATCCCTAATGTTTAAATTTCCGTTTTAGTTTCTAATATATTTTTTTTAATTTTGTTTTTGTCTTTAACTATTAAATATAATTGTAACTTTTCTGTTTCAAACCTAAATATAATTGTATTTTTTTCGTTTCAAACCTAAATGTAATTAAATTAAAACTACAAATTAAATTGGATAATTTAAATTGTAATTAAATTAAAACTTCATTGAGGTCAAATCCAACGTGCAAATGGACTACTGGTCAACTCCGAATGCAACGAAATAAGAGCTACTAGTTACTCTTGACGAATTTTTTTTTTTTGATAATTTTGTCCGAAATAAAGAGATAGCATTCATGACTTCCAGTAAAAAGCAATATCCTACCTGCATCTGTATTACCAGGAATTTCGGCCATTGAGAACTACAAGAGAAAAATTATCTTACCAGGAATTACTGATTTCTGATACAAGAGAGGGCAATGTTGGCACTCAGAAAAAATACGGTAAACTATTCACAACTAAACTAGATAGGAACTGCAAAATTTGATCACTCTTTGCCACCAGATTATCAATGACTAAAAACGGAGGCTGTCCAGACAACTAACTGAATCTTGAAGGCAGTACAGAGAAATACTACATTAAAGCGTTGGGTGGAGAAAATTCAGTGTCCAACAAGAAAGGTAGAGCATACATTTCAAAGAAAAAAAGAAAAAGAAAATCAGAGTTCATTTTGACCTCAAAGCAAGGCCTGTCTCTACCTTCTTTATTTCAAAAATAAGCATCCTCCACATCTTGAGAACGAACATCTCAGCTTCGTCATCTAAAATTGATTGAAGCAGTTCCAGCATCTGGGATGCTTTAACGTGTTCCTGCGTACTCGAAACAATGTAATCTACCAAAGTCGTTTCTTCTTCCCCCAAAAACTCTGTAATCTTCTTTGATATCCAAGGTCTCATTCTTTCATGCAGCTGATGCTGCAAAAGCACAAAATACGAAATTGTTAATCTCGCTTTGAACCAAATAGTAATGAACTTCATTAAAATAAAAGGACTGGAAGAGGAGCAAATTTATGCAAAATGTTTTCATCAGCTAATGTTTCAGAAACACTATCAGGCATTTTTGTAGCAAATTTTGAAGTCTAAATTCTTTTACTTCCAGGCTACCCAAACCTTAACCATCAAAACCTAGACAGACTGAATTGTTAACATCAATATGAATTAATGCAATAGCTGTTCAACTCAACTCAGTGTTACCATGCAGTCTCTATGGATAGAAAAGGAGAAGACTATTCTAATTGAAATAAAATTCGAATAAACACTAACCCATGCATTTTTCAACTTTCAAGTATTTATATCTACCTTTAACTCTGAAGTGTATGCAAAGTATAAAGAAATTTTATAGGATTCCTCCATCACAATCATTGTTGGGAACTTGTTTCATGCATCCCAACAAATATTTAAACTATGAGTACTTCTTTTCCCTTAGCTCCAAGCAGCAAGATCTCTTATATAGAGTGAGCTCTAACCTATTTTCATACCTAATCCAACAGATAACCAGCCACAGACACAGATTGATAGACAGTTATATTCTATAAAGCACCATGTGCTAATGTGCACAAGGATCGGGGTGTATAAATTTGCAGAAGTCAGTTTGCCAGACTAAGATCATGTACCTTGTCATATACTGCCCAGTTTATCTCATATGAGAAAAGCTCATCCTTGGTCTTTGGTATCATATCAATCAACTGTTTTGCATCCAATAGCTTTTTGTTATCAGATGTCTTTGGTTTCTCCGAACCACGATCTCGATCTCGATCCCTGTCACGATCAGAAATCTTTTCCCTGCTTTCATCTTTGTTGTGAATACCATCTTCATCATTCCTGTCCCTGTCCCGATGGTTAGACTTCTCACTGGAACGCCTACTTCTATCACGTTCTCCATCAAGCTTCTCTTCCTTGATATTAGCATTGGATAAACGCTTGGCGAATTCGGCTGCTGCAGCTAAATTTGGGGGAGGGGCCCCAGAGACAGTAGGTTGGACAGCCTGCAGCTCCTCTGTTGAATAATCAATGGGAACCAAAGGCCTCATCTTTTTATCACTGTGAGCATCATCCTCCTCCTCCTCATGGAAAACAGAAGGGACAGTCGTCCTTTTACCAGAACCAACAAGACCAAAACCTAACTTCTTTGCAGGAGCACCGCCACTTTGTCGTGTATCAGTTGCACCAACTGATGCCATGGTTGATTCATCATTTATGCCATTTAGTGTATTAACATCACCTACGTAAAGGCAACCTAATCTTTAATAGAAGGAGAAAGTTGCAGAAAAATTAGAATAAAGTGAGTGTACATTAGAGAATTACCAATTTGGCCTTCATAACCATAGTCAGCTACAGTATCTTGTTCAGTGACAATAGTTTTGACTTCGTTAGTAATATCTTCAGTAGCCATAATCTTTTCACAACCATTCATCACATGGTCAGAAAGTAACCTCAGTGCATCTCTCTGCCGCTTCTGTTGTTGATCCTCCTCAGCCTTCCTCTTGGCCTCAGCAATTTCTTCCTCTTCCTTTTGTCGGTCAACCAGATCATCTTCCTTTTCGCGCAATCTTTTCTTTCTCTTCTCATCTAACACACTTCTACGCCACCTCTTTCTTGAATCATCATCATCATCCTCTTCATCATAAAGTATCTCCTTCCTCCGTTTGCGCTCTCTCTCTTTCTCCTTTTCTTTTTCGTACTGACGTTCCTTCTCTTTCTCTCTTTCTCTATACTCCCAATCTTTCAAACATGCTTCATACTGTCGCTCAGCCTCCTCCATCCTTCTCCTTTGCTCCCTATCTTTCCTAATGCGTTCCCTCTCTGCTTCCCTTTCATATCTTTCAAGTTCCCTTTCCTTTTCTCGTTTTAGTTCCCTGTCTCGGTCTCTCTCCCTGCTTCTCCTATCATGTCTTCTATCAGGGGTCTCAGGTCTATCATGTTCACTACTTGGTTTGTTATCAACATCTGCCTCCCCGTCATTTTTATCTTCAGAAGCCTCTACAGAATTCAAAAAACAAAGCTCTTCATTAAACTATTCAGAAAAAGGGTTGGGGGTTGAGTGGGCAGGGGGAGCAGGGGAAGAGAGGTATGCCACTAAGAATAATGCTTAACAACAAAAAAGAAAGAAAGGAAGATAAATTGTTAATTCAGGTAAGGGCCAATAGATGAAAAATATAATAGACACCCTTTAGCTCATTTGTACAACTCACCATTATTCACCACATCTGCATCAGAGTCTCCCTCTCTTGTTTTAGCAGATTGTTCTGAAGCTAAATTTGTAGGGCCATCAGGCGTGACCTGTGGAGGGGGTGGAGGTGGAGGCCTTGTCTTCAACCTCTCCTCTATCATGTTCTTAATTTTCTCTAAAGCCACTCGATCAGCTTCCCTGTCTTCATCAGTAACAATATCAAAGTTTGTTATATCATGACTTTCCTTGTTTCCTGAATCTTTGTCTTCTTTCTTTGAGTGCTCAACATCAGCCTTCCCATCCTCACCTGCATTAGGATGTTGTGCACTCTCATTGTCTTTTTCAGATCCAACAGTCGGAGTATCTTTTTTCTTGGAGTTCTCAGTTTTTTTCGCAACATAACGCTCTAGATATTCTTTTGTAGCTTCATCAACATTGACCTATTAATCCCATGTAAAAAGATAACTCATATATCCAACCAGGTAAAAATATAATACACCAATGTGGCTTATGAAAAACAACCATCCGACCAGTTCACAGTAATTCAATGGACGCAAGGCAGTAGCACTAAGGCCCCAAGGTATAGCCAGAACATACTTCTCTATTGAAAAAGTTCCATTACACTTCCTAATACTAACTACACAAATATTTAAAAACATACAATACTATATGTAATCCCCACACAAGCTTATTTGAAGGTGGGAAAAATGAGTGAGACAGCTCATAAAAAAATTTTGCAATTAAATTATCTCCTAGAAGAATGACTAGGTTGATGTTCGAAGCAGTATGAAAAGCAGAAGCGCTTCAAAAAACTGGTATCAAGAAAATTCGTTCACAACTTTGAAGTCAAATACTCAAGTATAAGCACAAAAACAAACATGGTCATTCCTGTAACTCATCCAGAACGGTGACTGGGTTGAGTCTACAAGATCAATAGAAACAAGGCTTAACCAGCTAAAAGAAACTGAGGATCACTTTTTTGCATCAATATTTCATGCAAACTAGAATATTTCGCGTCTTGGCATTCTTTATAAGACTGCATATACAGTATAATGTAATACAATCTAGCACTCATAGGATAATTTGGTGCTCATGTGATGAAATGAATAGTCCTATCAAGACAGGACTTTCTATAAGCTGTCACCAAATAACGCCACAATATGAGGGATGATAAGCCCTAATATGTAATCATTTATGAGGTGATCCAGTATAAATTAAAAAAAATAAAACTGCTTTACTCAACAAATAAAAAAATCATAACACAATCAAGCAAGCTATTCTATTCTAGACAATAAAACAAACTATTCTAAATGCTACAATAGAACATGTGAAGACCGGATAGAGTTATACTTGTACCTATTCATGATGATAAGTAAATAGCATGCCAAGAAAAGAAATTTTTCAATAATGTTTTGATATTGCAGTAAAGCAAATCAGTGAGTATTGAGATAACACACAGATTTGAGAAAAAGTAAGTAAAGATAAAGACATACCATTAATTCTTGCCCGTCAACATTCAATTTAGTAAGCAAACGTAAGGCTCGAAGGACCCCTTCCGCAGACTCAAACTCCCAAAACCCAAAGCCTTTAGGAGTTCCATTTGTTGGATCTTGAGGACGTTTCCAACTCTTGATAGGTCCACATAACTTCAGAGAAAGAACATAATCAACACAAAGATTTAAATATAGGTCTTCAAGAACATATATGGAAAGATGGAGCAAGAATCACAAAAGTTAACCCATCTAGACTCGCTCCAAAAGAGGGAACAAAAAATTATAGCAATTTACCTGCAGCAGTGAAAGCATGAATTCATTTTCCACTGTTTTTGCAATTTTTCCAATATAGACTGTAGTTTGCAGTTTCTCAGCTGGAGTAATGCTAGGAGCAACCATTGGTCTAACCAAAGGTGGAATGATAGGGCGAACTCCAGGAATCCCCGCAACAGGTGGGCGTGATACAGCTGGAAGCACATTAACAGCTCCTGGAGGGCGCATAGGATATGAAGGACGAACCATAGTTCCATATAGAGGGTAACGAGGGATTCCTGCATAAATGCAAACAGACAACTATGCGGGTATATCAGAATAGATCATAAATGGATATGGTAATAATAGCTATTCATAACAGCACTTTAGATATAAATGTCAAAAGGAATGTGACAATAACAAATGACTGTTGTTACCACACATCAAAAGCATAATATAGATGGCAGCACAGCCAAAAATCACCAGCTGAAATAACACCTGAAGCAGAAATTTAGAAATACCATCGAGTTTGAAATTATCAGCTATGTAAAAAGGGCTTACCTTTGTCTGATCACTTGCAACATAGCAGGCTTGTCAAACTATCCCATCCACCAATTGCAAATAAGTAACATCATGAGACGTCCAACATCTCATGTATGCAGAATTTAATAAGACGAATTCTAGTTGAATTAAATTTTCTTTTTATACATATCAATTGTTAGCAACCCATGATGCACCAGAAAAACAGGAAAAAGAAGAAAGAAACAAAACCACAATAGAGAAAAAGAGAATTGAATAGATTGCAATACCTTAGGACACAAGGCCAATGTGCATTCAGTTGCAAACACGGTCAGCTTCTGGAATTCATAAAATCATTGAAGGAAAAGTACTCTTATAACTAGCATAAAGTAGCCCACTATGAGGATGACACAACCATATATTGTTTAGAATGACAAGATAACATAGTTTTCCACGGTTAATATCTCTGTGTAAACTTCCTTTCCAATTTTAGTAAAAGACAGGCAAGTAACCAAGCAAATACGTGCATACCAAGAAAGAGTTGTAGAGGGAGATCTTTAAGCAATATGAATGAAGCCTTCCAATCTTTCTCAGTGTATTCAATCAAGACACTGTAGGAGAAAACATCCTGTCATCGATACCCCTTATCTAACCAACATGAACTTTCTAAATCTCCAAATTTATCTAATACAAACTCTTCCCCACTATAAATCATACCTTAAATTCATTACAAAGGAATAATACTTGATAAGCCTTCCTTCATTTTATTTCACTAATACACAATAATCTCGATAAGTTCAAAGAACACCAAGAGATTAATAAGTGTCAGCATGTCAGGCACACGTCTGTACTTCTAATTGTTCAGCCAGCTAAACTAGCAATGGCGCAAGAAATAAAGCATCAAAATCAAATCCATAAATTCTAAAATCAAAACCTTACACTCTCAAAGTCAATGCGTATGTATATTCACATAAACAAACAAGAAAATTCAGATAGAAGGATGATGAATATAACATAAACCCACCCGGCATGGTCCCTTGCGGAGCTCCAGGAATGCCGGCATACCCATTTGGCATCGGCGCATAGGGTCTCAAAGCTGGATTCGGCGGCTGACCAGGTGGAATCTGATAAGGCATCATCATCGGCTGCATCGGCGCAGGCGGCACCGACACCGAAACCGCTCCGGTAGGAGCACCGGGAGTCATTGCGGAGGCAGAACTTACACCAGGCGGCTGAACACCGGGATTCTGATAGCTAATGGCGTTAGGTATGGGAGAGAACTGAGGAGTCTGAGGATTTACTGGCCTGAACGATGGCATAGCTGGAGGAGGGACAACGATTCCGCCTGAGACTTGGGGTGCCGGCCCAACCCCCATCGCCGCGAATGAAATAGAAGGAGGAGGCGGCGTAGATACTAATTGTGGGTTCGAATTAGGGTTTAGAGCACCGACGGGAGGCGCAGATGACGATGCCGGAGTCGAGGATAGAGGAGGCTGAATCGTCGGCGGAGGAACGGGATCGGGTTTATTCTGATGGGAATTAGGAGCAGCCAAATCGGAGTGTTGCGGCGGGTTGGGTTCTGGGATTGCAGGAGACGAGGCGGAATCCGCCATGGGAGGAGAGATTTGTGGAAGAAAGAGAAGATCAGTGAAATTGGGGGTTCTTTCTTTGTTTCTTTCTTCTTCAGAAATCAGAACTGGTTTTTCGTTTTTGTGTTTGATAAATGGTGTAACTTAATTCTTTCATTGTATCCATCCCTATGTGCCCTAGAGAGATTTTGTTTGGTAAGCAAACTGCGTGTGCTACTCCTTCGCTACACCTTGTAAGAACCTATCACAATTTGACACGTTTGCATAATATTTTTAATTAAAACAAAAATGTATATAAAGTTCTTTTATATTCTTTTCATTATATTTGTTAGCTATAAGTTTTACTTATATAAACAAATTTATTTAATGTATCTTATCGGTCATATGATTATAGACTCTAATAGTGAGAGATTCTCAAATAAACTTTATATGTCATGATTATTGTAAAAACAAACAACTCTTCTTTAATTATTTTTTTTTAGATTTGCAAATAAGTGCATATTGTTGTATTTTTTTTTTTTTGAACTGATGCATATTGTTGTATTGAGTAAAGAACATCTAACATATTGAATATTGTTGATTCCAATATTAGAAAATCTTAAAGAAGTGTTACAAGTTATTTCTATTAGTAGTACAAGTGATATTGATCATGATATTGGGAAATTATTATAAAAGCATTACATATTATAGTTGTTGCTTTTAGATTTAAAAAAATGCAAATTATTATATTGAGTAACAAATATTCAATAAATATTCAATACAAAAACGTCGATTCTAATAATACGAGATTTTCAAATAAGTGTTACAAGTTATTTTTACCAGTCGTATAATTTATTTTATCATTCAGATGGCGTTAACTCTAATATCGTGGGATTTTCAATAAGCATTACATGTTATGATTGTTGTAGAAGTAGACAACTCATCTTTAATTAAATATTATACTTTTGAATTTATAAAGAAGTGTATATTGTCATATTGGGTAAAGAACATTCAACACAATTCACATCGATTATAATATTATAAGTTTCTTAAATAAGTGTTACATGTTATTTTTGCCAATTGAATTTATTTTATCACTCAAGTGACATAAATTCTAATATTGTGAGATTATTAAGGAACGTTACATGTTATGATTGTTGTGAAAGTAAACAACTCATTTTCAAGTAAATATATTGTGGGATTATCAAGTAGCGTTACATGTTATGGTTGTTGCGAAAATAAACAACTCATCTTCAAGTAAATATTATGCTTATTATTTGCATATTAACAATTGGGTAAAAAATATTTAATACAATAGACATTAATCCTGCTATTATGGGATTTTCAAAGAAGCATATTACATGTTATTTCTACCAGTCATACAATTTGTTTTATTGTCTATGTGATATTGATTTTGATAGTGTGGGATTCTAAATGAAAGGTTGCATGTTATTTTGTCTTTAAATAAAAATTTTGCTTTCAAAATTACAAAAAAAATGCATATTGTCATATTAGATAAAGAATATTTAATACAATAGTTCCATCAACAATGGGTGACAATGGCTCACATCGACAAAGATGATGAGTAACAATGTGGATACCATGCTTAAGGACTCATTTCAATTGTAGCTTGAGTGCTGACTATCTTACCAAGATTGCTATTACTTAGGAGGAAGTTTGATTTGGATTAGGTTTCCATATCTTCCATTCTTCCTAGCCCTTTTACTAGATTTGGATGCTAATTCTATTCCAAAAGTGTGATTGGTTGATTGGGCTCGTTTGTCCTAGTTTATGTTTATGGCTTTTCTTTATTTGTTCATGAGCCTTATGTATATTTTTTGGGCTTTGCCCCTTTTTAATGATATTGCATTGACAAAAAAAAAATCTCTTCCATTTTAGCCATTTATTAAATGCCTCAATATAAATATAATTTTTGCTCTAAAATAATAAATTAACATATCAAAACATTTTACTTGTAACAAAGAAATTGAATTTTCATTATTAATTTAAATTATATTAATGCATAAAATACTTTGATAAGAAACAAAATTAACTTTGAGAAGTCTTTGGCCGTCTTTAGCCCAAATACTTCAAGAGTTTTCGAAAAGTTCATAGCCAACACTCTAGGAGTGAAGGTCACAAACCAGGTAGGAAAATATATGGGTGTGTTGGTGGATGGAGATAATGTAATAAAAGAAAATGGGGCAGGTCTCATTGATAGATTGAAAGGCAGACTTCGATGATGGAAGGCCTCGCTTCTTTCTCAAGCTGGGAGATGTACTCTCATTAAATCTGTCCTACAATCTGACCTCATATACAAGATGTCGAATTTTCAGCTCAGGAAGAAAGACGCAGAGAGAATGAATAGTGTTATTACATGTTTCTTTTGGGTTTTAAGGGTGACAAGAAGAAGATACATCTTTTAAAGAAAAATGTTATGAGGAAACATACAAGGGATGGGGGATTAGGTTTGCGAGATCTTAGTCTTGTTAATTAAGCTCTCTTGTCAAAGCAGATTTGGAGAGCGGTAAGTAAACCTGACTCCTTGTCGTCACAGTGAGTTATGCATAAATATATTAAGAAAGACTCAAATTTGGAGTTCAAGAATTCTACTCTTGAATCGGCCTGCTGGAAGAGTATGAGGATGAATGCCCACTTGATTAGAGATCACTTGAGGTGGCAGGTGGGCAATGGACGTACTATCGATACTGCTAGCAAATTTTGGATTCGCCATGCATATGTTGAAAGAGGCATGGCTCGTGTGGCTGATTTGTTTAATGAAAGAGAAGATGCTTGGGATATGTCTAAAGTTCTAAATCTTTAAAACACAATTGGTGTGGTCGAAAGCAAGAAGTGGTGTATACACCGTCATTGATGGCTACAATTTACTTGCTCATGACATGTATGGAAGTGATGGGAAAATTCAGAATTTTCCTTGCAAGACTTTTTGGAAGGTCAAAGCTCCCATGCCTTCTTATGTTCATATGGAAGCTCCTCAACTTGGCCATTCCGTGCGGTGAAGTTCTCAAGATTCATCGTGTGTCGGGTCAGTTCCGTTGCCATTTCTGTGACTACCCTAAGGAATCCATTTATCACATTTTTAGAAGTTCTGTTTTTGCCAGAGTAGGTTTTTAGTAGAATCTCAAAGTGTCTAATGCTTGGTTTCCATAGAAACAGAGATAAAGTTTGGCTTGTTGCTGTCTAATTTAGGTAAGGAGTGGCTTTTAGATGGACTGGGAGAAGTTTGGATGCTCACACTTCTAAATCTCTGGCATTGCTGATTTTTATTAGGGATCTTTTTATTGATTTTTTAATCTAACCCCTAATCTTTGTGTAGGTATCCCTTCTAAATTAGTTGTTAATATTTTGGGTAAGGGTGTGAGTTCTACTGAGGAAAGGTTGATAAGGGATGACATAATAGGACTCATGGGACATTGTAAAATCTCTTACCTTTTATGGAGGTAATGACTTTGTCAAAAAAGTTTGGGGTGGTGCTTCAAGTTATTATTGTTATCACCTACTATTTATATCTCTTTACTTTATAATTGTTCCTTTTTAACAAAATAAAATAAAATAAAATTAATATCCTATATAGACAACTCTCTGCAGTGGAGAATAAAATATACCTTAAAAAAAAGTTAAAATACAATTTTGATTTTTTATTTTTTATCAGGTTATAAATTGAATTCTTATTTTTTTTTTCTTTTTAAAAATGTAATCTTTTATTCTTAGTTAGGTGATTTAGTTTTATAATTTTCTTTTTTAGATGTAATTTCATATTTTGCTAAAGGTTCTGCTATTAGTTTCGGTCTACANTACCATACCAAACACATGAAAATCTTGGAATCCGTGCCCTTTTACATTGTAAAACCCATTTACATTGTACCAAACGGACCCTAAGTAAGTGTGATGTAAAGTAAACAGCTAAAGATGTGGGGAGCAAAATTGCAAAAGAAAGAAAGATATAGGACCAAAATGTTGAGTCCGTGACTGTGTGTTGGTTGGGTTCGCGTTCTGTGTGATCGGCGGTATTGGCTGTGTGTTGTTCAACCACCGATGGAGTAAGGCGAAGCCAAGAAGCGTCAATTCTAGCTTGAGTTGACTACTCTCTTGACGATTCACCATCGCTCATGCATCTCCTCAACCCTTCTTCTACCAAATCCACCGATTCTCAAACACAATCCTCCGCTATGGGAATCGACCCCTCCCTTGATGGCTTCCAACATTTCCGCGATCACGAGCTTGAGGAATCGATTAAGAGCAAATTACGCACCTTGGAAACATTAGCTGGGAAATTGCCTGACAGGGGCGAGAAGCTTCGAGCCACAATCGACCGCTTTCAGGAAGAGCTGGCTCGCCGCAAGTTGAGAGCTCCCGAGAAGGTCTCATTATTTTATTCTATTTTTCTTGTCTGTTCTTGTGAAAGCTACCCCACCAAAAATAATTAAGTGTTTTCCCTTAAGTTTCCTTCTTCTTTTGCTTCTCCGTGATCATCTCTCAGTGTATGCGTTGTTTCTTTAGAGACCTAGCAGCTGTGCTTTGAAGTATTTTTGTTAACACTGTGTACCTTTCACTGTTGTTGCTTATTTCTGTTGTGAAATGTGTTTTTGATTGTGTTGCACTGAGTTGGTTTTACTTTTATGAACCGAATATTATTCTGTTAGTTATGTCGCGGATTTTATAGCATGCGCTTCTTGTTTAATTGTCTGGTTACTTATTTATTTCTCTGGTATTGTATTTGCTTTCTATTTTTTTTTTAAAAAAGAAAATCATCACCATTTTATTATATATAGGTCTAAGTAAGCGTTCTTTTGCTTTCACAACTGTTACTTATTTCCATAGTAAAACATGTTCCTGGGGCACCTCACAAACTCATTCATAGTCCAATCAGGAACATCTGATAAACTTGGAACAGATTCATTCTTTTTTCTAGATCATATTTTGGGTGATTATTATAATATTAAACTGATTTGGTTTTACTTTTATGAACCATATATTTGTCAGTGACAGTGATTTATGCTAAACACTTCACAAATTTTACAGCCTGCCATTTCTTGTATTATCGTTTGGTGACTTCTTTATTTCTCTGGTATTGTACTTGCTCTCTATTTTTTTAATAGAAGATCATTAAGACGATTTTATTATAATGGTTTTATTGTTCTTATGTGCATATCTTTCATTGTGCCTATTTCTTCTCAGTATAATTACTTTTGCTTTAAATTTTTTCTTCCTCTGTAGAACAGGAAGTTGAAGAGAGTGAGAAGCCCAGAAAAGCTACAACCTCAGGTATTGTTGGTGAGGTTTTGATTTTGATTGTTGGTATTAGCTGGTAGCATTCCATTTTATTGAAGGTGTTGGAGTATTTAATTTGTAGTCTCAGGTTGGATTAATTGGAAGCAAAAGAATGGATTGGCTGATAGTCAAAGCTTGGTAAATGCTATCCATAGGGAACCTAATAATGTGATGTTTCTCAAAAAATGGCTAAAAGGGATCAAAATTGATTAATAATGTTTTTAATTCTTCGTTGCCAATACAATGTGGCACATAGATTAAGCAATGGTGTTTGTGGGTTGAGCAGGTCATATTATATAATGATCCTTTGGAAAAGGAAAGTTAAGACATATTGAGTATGTTTATGTTGTATACTGTGTCTATTTGGTTATTTGTTGGACTAAGATGAGAATTTGTCATTATCAGATTATGAATTGAGCACCAAACCCTGATGTTTGTAGTGTAAAGCAGGATGTAGCGTATGATTAAATTTTCTATTTACAGGACAAATGTCTAAAGAAACTGACTTTTTTTGGGTAGGGGTATCTAATGGATCAAGACAAGAGAGTACGTTACCTCAAGCACACTCAGAATCCTCATTTGCATCTCTCTTTTGTAAAAAGATGGAACAAGATGTAAGGTCCTTAGCCTCATATGTAAAAGTTTCTACTAGTCCTCTTTAACATTCTTCTTGTTGCTTTTATCTTATTACACTTTGGTAAGCAGACTGATTGTGGGGCAGTCGATCCATGCAAGAGAGAGTTGTTGCCTCTCAAGCATTGCGACAACCAGAAAATGAGAGACAATGGAAACTTTTTACAGAAGGGAAAAAAGAGAGACCGATCGCCTTCAAGGCAGTTGTCACTTCAATGCCCTGGCAATCTTTCCAAATGTGACACCTCTAATGATGAAAAAAGGTGTGGAACAGTATTAGTCCATACACCACTAACTTATATGTATGATTGTATATCTGTAAAGCATGGACATTGCCATACACTCATGTCTTGCTTCTATATGGATATGTTAGAATAATTTTCTTTTTTGGCTCAAACTTGCATTAGACATGAGTTGCACATATCTGACCCAAGAAAAGTGAAGCCCCAATAGATTGAGAGCTTTCCCCCCCCTCTAAACAGTTAAACATCCTTTCATTTTATAATAGTGTTAGGTTCTTAGATTGTATGATAATGTTAATAGTGTTTTTCTTTGGAAATAGATTATTAATAGAAATTTTAGAAAGTTAGGATGTGAATATGTTACATACACTAAACATATATACAAATTTTGTGTTTTATGTTTCTTTTTTTTTTGAAAAAAGTTTATGTGGTAAACATGTATTCTGTTGTGTGTCCATGCTTTGTAGGCGTGTGTGTTAAAGGGCTAGGTGAAGATAAATTGTCTTTAAGACATCTTAAACCTAGATAACTGCATCTATGACCCAAATTCTCCTGTGATAAGTAATTATGCTCAGATATCATCATTTTCTATAGAAATCACTCATAGGATTTTCTTTGCTCTGCCCTTTTCTACTTGAGATGAAGCTGGTGCCAAAAATATGTTTGTTTTAGTCTCTAATTGGATTTTCTGAATGAATGAATTGACTGTGTTGGTCCCCCCCTCCCCACCTGGCAGGATGGATGCATCTCCGGTAATTCAATTGGATGTTTC
Organism: Chamaecrista fasciculata; assembly: GCA_003254925.1. Lineage (NCBI taxonomy): Eukaryota > Viridiplantae > Streptophyta > Magnoliopsida > Fabales > Fabaceae > Chamaecrista > Chamaecrista fasciculata. The sequence continues at coordinate 22,369 of QANZ01018310.1, forward strand.
AAGATCGAGGAAGGTACAGTATCTTCTATATTCCAAATTATGACCATTTTTGGGTGATATCAGTTACAGTTTGATTATTGTAGTGTCTATGGTCTATCAGATCCTGGGCTTTAGTTTTCACTCACAAGTAATAGCTGATAATTGAGATGATTTAAGCAGGGTCAGGCCATTGTTCTTGATGATGAGGATGAAACACATAATCTGGAGAAATCATACCAAGAAGACAAACTTGCCGAACAGTATGAGAATTTCACTTCTTTGATGTGTTTATCTTATCATTCTTATTTTGATTGTAGCATTTTGCCTATAGTTTTTTAAATCAATTAATTTTTCTGGCTTTTTTCAGCCTGAAAGAAGCCAAGATTTACTATCCATCAAGGTACTCTAAACTAAAAGAGCAACACTGGAGATATAATATTTAATTTTCTAGATCTATTCTCTGTTGCATGACCTTTTACTTTCCGTTGTAATGGTTCAGTGATGATCCAGAATGTGTTGAAATTTGCTATGCGGACATAGATTGCCTTGCCCCTGAAGGCTTTTTATCATCAACTATTATGAACTTTTATATACGGTAAGTGTATCTTGGCCTTCCCCTCTTTTTTAGTTTTTCTGACTTTGTATTTGAAATAGTGATAGAATGGTTCGTTGGCCTTATCCTAAATTCTCTAACATGTTTAAATTTTCTTTGTTGAATGTATTTGAGCTTAATAGGTGGAGTTTGATGATGCTTGACAAACCAAACTAGATTTATATGTCTGCCAATATGTTTGCTATTATCAATTTACAATTATTACTTATTATATATAGAAGGTATTATTATTTGTTATCTGCCATTGTCCTTTTAGGCTTTGTCATGTTGAAAACTTGAATAATGAACACTGTAATACAGGAATTGTTCTTTTGACGTAGTATTTTTTTAAGCACAAAATGTATGACTTATTTTATTTGACTAGGTATCTGCAGCAACAAGCGTCTTCAACAAATAGATCAATATCTGACTATCATTTTTTCAATACATATTTCTACAATAAGCTAAAAGAGGCTGTTTCCCACAAGGTAGTAAATTTTCTTCTTGCTTGCAAGCATAATTATATTTATATGCATGCACATAGATAGTTTCCTATTTTTGTGGGAAAGTTGTGTTGTTCAAATTGAAGACTTGTGACCCACTTGCAGTTTGCTGAGTTTTGAGTTTTGATTGATGAGTTGTCAGTGCTATAAATTATTTTCTATCAAATATGCTTTGCTTGGTAATATTCATGTTCTCCTTGGAGACGAGGAAAATAGTAATTTGCATATATATATATGCACTATCAAATTATAATGGGGGAATACACTGAACATGTGTTTAAAAAAGTAAATTGAAAACTTGAGAGAGAGAGAGAGAGAGAGAGGGGGGGGGAACCCAATAGTTATACCAAAAAATAAATCTAAAATAGGAAGTGGACAAAGGGATGTTAAAAGAGCAGAGTTTGGGACAGAAAGTGAAGATGCAAGACTATCATGAAGTTCACTTTAGTATAAGTAAATTTTGTTGTTTCGGAAGTTAGATTTTTCCTGTACTCCTCACGATCCATTTATCTTTGTCTTCTGTTCAGTATTTGCTCTAACACATTCCATTTCTAATTTGCAATATGCAGCGGAGTGACAGAGATGCATTCTTTGCAAAGTTTAGAAGGTGGTGGAAGGGTGTAAATCTTTTTCAGAAGGCATATGTTCTAATTCCAATTAATGAGGAGTAAGACTTTACATTTAAGTTGTCTATTAAAAATGTTGAAAGTTCTTTTTGTGGTTTTTTTCTTTTCCAATTAGATTATTATATGGATAAAATACCTATCACATTCACAAGAGGTATATTGGCATCTCTTCTTGTGATGTTGTGACATTTGAGTTGCCAATTAAAGACACAAGGGAAGCAGTGGGGGATGCTTGATTGATATTCATTAATTGCAATTTTAAATGAAATTAGCTTATAAATAAAGTGTAATAATGAGTGAACATTGGATTATAGTGGACATCTTAAGTTACTATGGATCAAAGTTCTCCATGCTTATTTTCTTTATTTGTGGTATTGAGCTCATAATATTTTAGGGATGTTCCTCTTGTGGATGGTCGAAAGCGGCCTGCCTTATTTTTCTGATTTTTGTTACTAACATCCTTTTGATTTTTTCTTTTCTTGTCCCCTGTTTCTTCTGTTGGTTCTTAGAGAATATCTATACTCCTTATTGTAATATTTGTCCCATCTGCTTTAGGGATATTCTTCATTTATTATAGAAAAACCATTGATATAGAACAGTTGGCAAAAAGTGTAAACTAAGGATGTAGGTAATTTCAATGAAAATGTTTAGGTCTTATGTTGATTATACTTTGAGTCTTAATGGTGCTAATTTGTGATTAGAATTTTTTTGCTGTTGAGGGTCCTTTACTTATGTATCCATTCTACTGAATTTCTGTTTTGGTGAACATGTTTTAACGGTATGGTCATTGTTATAATTTGTATCCTTTTCATCTGGATTTCTCTTTCGGCTTTTTTATTTGTTTACATGTTTCATGCATGCAGTCTTCACTGGAGTTTGGTCATTATTTCTTTCCCAGACAAAAGAGATGAATCTGGGCCAATCATACTTCATTTAGATTCTTTGCGCCTCCACTCTAGTAGATCAGTTTTTGACAACATAAAAAGGTGAGACAGACTATGCCATTAATTATATGCTCTGCCTCTAGTCTTCAGCTCTAAAATAATGTAGAAGCTTGCTGCATCTTTGATTAACTGTTTGTTTGGAAGTATTGGGAAATATTTCACAAATTTATGCCAATGGAAATTGAGTGGATTAAGCTATTGAATATTGATATTAAATAACACTAAGTAAGTGTTCAGGGCCAAGATGAATGAAACTTGTCAACGTATAGTGGAATATTAATGGTCTCAACAGTAGGGAATACTTTGGAAGGGAAAAAGGTATATTTTCTAGTCTAAGAATAGACTCCCCCCCTCCCCCAAAAAAATAAATAAACAAGTATAATCATAAAAGAAAAGAAAATACTTCAGGGACAATATGTTGAGTTTTGCCTTTCATTCTTGTAAGGTGTGAGCAGCAATATGTTTGAGAAATATTATTCATTTCTTTAGTTATTTCAAAGAAAGTTCTGAACACGGTGCAACTTGATATTTTACTTGTATTCTTTTTGTAAAGTAAGTTCTAACGATATGGACTTCGTTAGTCCTTCTAACTTACTATTTTCTTGTCATGGGCCACTCTTTTGGCATTTGTCTTTAATGTGGATACTGAACTTAAGGATTATGCGAAATTATCATTTGTAGCTATTTGAAAGAGGAATGGAAATATGTGGACCGAGAATGTGCATCTTCAGATATTCCAATTGCTGACAAGATACGGAAGCATTTTTCTCGTAGAATTGAAGACAAAGTCCTCACGGTAATTTCTTCCTTGTATTAAAATCTTGAAGCATCTTTTATTGATGCTGTTTGTCTGAAGATAATCTTATCTGTGATCTTTTCTACAAAAGTAACCTGGACCTTTACCATATATAAGAAGTGCCTGCTCTTTTTTGAAAATCCTTTGTGTCTAAATGAAATTGATGTTCGTCAAGTTGAACTCTTGAGATTTGGAACGTAGTATTATGAGATCTCTAAAAGGCAGCTTCAAGCCAAAGTTTGTTTAACCTTTAGATTAGAAACACAATCTTCAAAGCCATAGAGGTTTTGTTTCGATAATTTGACTGCACGTCCAGCTCATTGTAGTTACTAGAATTTGATGGGTGGACCCCAAGCTGCATATACTTAACATTAGTTTTTATCACATTTTTTCTTCTCTTTAATCCAATATTATGAGATCTCATTTAATGTTTGCATGCTAATCTTGCACCAGGTTCCTCAACAGAGAAACGATTACGACTGTGGTCTTTTTGTACTTTACTTCATTGAGCGCTTCATTGATGAGGCTCCCGAAAGACTGAAAAAGAAAGACTTAAACATGGTATAACATATTCTAAGTTGTTTCTCTAGTATGAAGTAATGGATTTTTTTTTTAATTAATACATTTCCACTTTACAGTTTGGCACTAAGTGGTTTAAATCTGAAGAGGCATCCAGTTTGAGAGTGAAAATCTCTAATTTGCTGAAAGAAGAATTTCAAAAGTCATGCAAGAAGGAGTCATCTACTGTCACTGCCTTAGAATGAATGCATCGAGACAGCCAAGGATTGTTGTCTGCAATTCTCATTCCACTGGATGAAATCGAAAAACGTGTGCATATTTCACATTGTTGATAATTTGGTGTACAGAAAACAATTGTTTTGCAGGGAATAGTAGGAATCAGAGAGTATCCAAATTCCAATGGCCTTACAAGAAAAGGTAGCTGGCAGTACCATGTCCAAGTTTCTGACCATTTATATGCTTGTGGGTAAGGAGTTCCTTCCAAATATCTAAATATCAAATGTATAGTAAGAGAGAGCATAAAGGTGACCAAAATTTTCATCTCATCACACTTATCATGTAACTGAAGTAATCTTTGGCCAAAATGAAAACTGGAGTAGTCGTCATTATGTTAAAAATTCAGTTTAGTTACCATGGCAAATTCTTTATGGAAATCAGGTGTACCTGTTAGTTACTGTCAAGGATTTGGATGACTTTTCTTTTAATTGTTATTATTATAGGCAATATTAGTTTTACTTGAACGAGTATAGTAAACGTTGGAATGGCTTGTTTAAGATGCGAAAGAATATTGACAGTGAATTAAGAGTGTGGACATTGATGTAATGCGAAAATTAGGAGGTTCCTGTTTTCACTTTTATCAAAGAAAACAAATATAAATCAGTAATATTACTATTCTCGTAGTAATATTTAAAAAAAAAATCAGTAATATTTTTTTCTAATTTATAATTGATTATATAAAAATTATCATATATCTTATTTTTATTAATAAATTTATAACAAAAATATAAATAATAGATATGTCATTTACAAGCATTCTTTTTCATAAAAGCCATTCATACAACGAATCACTTGGAGTTGTGCGACCATTTTACAACATAAAAATCCGCAACATTTCCAAACATTACTCACTTGATTTGAATTATCCACTTCAAAAGGAAAGGATAAAAAGGAAAAAAAACTTCGTGCAAATGGACCAAAATGGGATCAGACTCTCCCATCAATAAAATGTGAAAATTGCGAACTTGAGTTGTTTAAAGCATACAAGCAATCCATCTCCTTAGCCACAAAAGAAATAAAAAAAAAAGCAATTCGTCTCCTTCTCACACATCAAATATCAATCCATTGTAGAACTCAGTACAATATTGAATATCTGTGCATTTCTAGTACTCATGTCTGGGTTCTATTTGAACATTCTTTCTACCTTCATCACATCATTTGTGAACCACATTCATAAAAGATTTTGTATAACTTCAACCCCATTTAAGTCAGATATGTTAACTGTACCCTCAATTATTTGTGTGGATGTGATAACACTGCATACCTAAAGATTATGAAGAATTAAGGCAAAGTTCGAACTGCCATTTGGAATTGTTGCGGTACACGAAGCAATGGGGCCTGAATGGTGCCAGGCTTGCCTAGCTGACCACAGGCAGCCATCTGATCATCACCCCTACTGAGTCGTAAAAAGACGACGCACCCGCCTGCAGCCAGTTTGTTTCGGAATTCAATCATTCTTTCCTCTTTGGTTGGCCTGAACAATGATCCACTATGCGGATTGAAGGAGATGAGATTGATCTTGCATGGAATGCCCTTAACAAGATCAATGAGCCTCTTCGCATCATCATCGCTTCATTTAAAATGTAGAGGCAGAATTAATAAATGAAGCGTATATCATACATAATTAACCATGCAAGTTTTCTGTTGAAAAGTTAGAGGGTCTTTCATATAATAATGTATAACAGCGCATTGCATAAATACAGAGAAAATCCCATCCCATAATTGTATAAAGTGAAGAGGTTCATCCAACCTGTCATTAACTCCAGCAAGCATCACATACTCGAATAGAACTTTATAATTATGTTTGAAGCGAAGCTCCTCCCGAAGAGTCTGAAGAAGCAAGTCCAATTTATATTTGCGATTTATCGGCATGATCCAGTTCCTTACCTGTCATGATAGATTTAAGTGACATCAATCTTACCTCTCTTCCTCTCACCTTTTTATTCCTTTCTTTGCAATGGTGTTCTAACAACCAGCAAAAAAAAAAAAAAAANCCAGCCAAAAAAAAAAAAAAATAGAAACAAGGTACCTCATCTGTTGTTGCATTCAAACTAACTGCTAATGCACAGTTGGATTCATGAAGGAAACGTTTGAGCTGTGGAACAAGGCCACTAGTCGAAACCGTGACCTTACGAGGGCTGAAATAAAGCCCTTGTTCGTCCAACATAATATCTACAGCTTTAATCACATTATCAATGTTATGAAGTGGTTCTCCCATGCCCTAAAATAAAGCCATAACTGATATTAGATTGCAAACATTGTCATCCTTTGTTTCCCTCCCTTACTCTATCGTACATGCTATATCTGTATCATCAACAGATCAATAAGACTACTAAAACAAACAGATGTACATGATTGTACAACGTCAACATGAAAAATAATTGGAAGAATATGAAAGTATAAGAATGAAAATGTAATAAAAGATGCACAGTCGGAAATTTTGTAATGCCTTAAGAATTAATAGATGTATGAATGCATGGGTGTCTGAACAGCAAGACTGAGATTGAGCGTTGAAGCAGATGTATAGTGAGTCATGACTCGTAGATAGGACTAAGTTGTAGGCAGAGAAAAGGCATATAAAGATATAGTAGACTGAAAGCAGGTAGACACGACTCTTCATAAAACTAGCATACTAAAATAAGGAAAAAGTAGAAATAATACAAATAAGCATGAAAGACATGGATTTACAATTATGATTGTGCAGAAAAAAAAAGCTCTGCTTTGTTTCCAGAGTAAGAGATATATCTGTCACTATAATCGGCATGCCCGTTCATAAAGTGCAAGTTAAACAAAATTCAAAGGCCTGAAAGACAAAGGTAGCATCTTATTATCCCAAAAAAGGTAGAAATTTGAACTATTCCATCTGACCTACCATAAAGACAACATTTGTGATAGAGCCAACTTCACTAGTGAGTAGACGGCGGGCAAAAACAGCCTGCTCTACAATTTCGGCTGCAGTAAGATGCCTCCTAAGACCCATTCTGCAGAAAATAACGGATGTAAAACAAACTTTCAGGAAAAATACAAGAAGGATCCGAATGTCACGACATGGTAAAGAAAGCTTGCCTTCCAGTAAAGCAAAATTGACAGTTCATGGCACATCCTACTTGACTCGAAACACACACGGTAGTCCTGCCTCTATCACAAGGTATGACAACTGTTTCTATGATCAGTCCATCATCCAATGTGAACAAGATCTGCAACATTCTGTGAGTTAAACAGTCAACAAAAAGACTACAAGAGGCCTCCCTAGAAATGCACCGGTCATATATTGTGTGTGCAGTCATGAAGTTAAAAGTAAATACAATATAAGCCACTTCCAGGTTGAAGTTATAGCTAGGTAGGTAAACCAAAGTTGTAAGATAAGAATATATTAAAAGGAAATGAAAGAAAATCATTTCAACCTTCCTAGTTCCATCAGATGCTGTGTGAATTTCTTTTAGAGAAAGAGCCTTAAACTCAGCATTAGCACTCAACATTTTCTTGAAATCTTTGTTCAAACCTATCCAAAAAAAAATTGATACATTAAGTGAAATTACCAGAATTATTAGTAAATTAAAGTGCACTAATTTATGACATAGTAATTTTCCCCTATCTAAAGCATAGAGGATAAGGTAGTGAAGAAAGAACCTTCCAATTCATCACTATGATGTGCCCAAATGTTGTTTCCATACATACGTTTCCATAACATCATAGCCTGCCCAGGCCTATATCCACGCGATTGAACCCATTTCTGTCAAAGAAGAGTAAAATGTTATAACTTATAACCATCAGCCACAAGTTTGGGATCCAGAATCGTAAGTCAAATCCGCCATTTCGCACGCTGAATTTTTCACGATATGCTCAATATGAGAAATAGGTACAAAAAGTACCAAACAACTTGAACAAACAAACATACTTCTAGCTCGGTGTAAGTCATCCCTTTAAGAGGCAACTTCGAACCTTTTCTAGAAACCGCAGTCGAGTCACCGTCTCCTACCAAAAAAAAAAAAAGAGAATTTGAAGAAAAAAAGCATTTATTAGTGATAATTTTAGAAAGGGGTCATTCAGTTCGAATATAAGAGCAAGATGGTCACCGAAATCGGAGGTATTATCATCGTCGTTGATAGAAGGAAGGGCAGAAAACGAAGCTGCTGGAAGTGAAAGCGAAAGACGACGAGAAGGGAAAAAAGAGATGACGAATGATAAAGAGATGGGTTTTTTATATGAAGCAGAGAATAGTGAAGCCATTGAAGGCATAGACACAAGCGTCGAGCTTGCTCCTCCTATAGCCATGCGCTTCATCCAGTTCGTCATGATGTTGCATACAGGGCCATCCAAAACAAATAAATCCCTAATAAAAATATGGCTCATTTTAACTTGGCTAAAATCTCAAATTGGTCCCTTATGTATTTATGACCCAAAAAAAAAGTATGGGGTAGATTTCAAATTAATTCATTATCTTTCATTTTTTTTAGATTGATCCTACATATTTTCATATTGTTTCAAATTGATCCCAAATCTACTTTTGGAAAGTAATTAGATCTCATTTGCTAGTGATCTTAATTGGTTAGAGAAAGAACTCTTCAAGATTTAACACATAGTTTTGAACTCATCGCATTCGGGTTTAAAACGAGAGATATACGACCAACTTCACTTGTTTGATCATAAAACGAGTTACTCACCTTTAAGATTCAATTTGACTTTTAAATTTGACTCAATTTTATATTTTTTTATTTTTAAATTTATATTGAATTTGTATGCTTTAACCTTTAAATTGAGTAAATTCCCAAATTGGTCCCTGGATTATTGGCTCGCTGACAGATTGGTCCCTGAATTAAGAAAATTGACAAATAGGTCCCCGAATTTTACTAACGTTAGTCAAATTGGTCCTTCCGTGAAGTCACCGTTAGCCAACCTGCTGACGTGGCGCGTTAAGTGCCACGTCAGCAGTTGAAAAACTAAAAAAAAAAGCCAACTGTGCAGGATATGCCACGTAAGCATTAATACTTAAAAAAAAACATTTTCTTCAAAATTCAAATTGGTCCCTGAGTTATATTTTTTTCAGAAAAAAAAAATTTAATTTTTACTCACCCATTCTTATCCCATTATTTTCATGTCCCCCTCTTTTTCATCATCTTCATTCATTTTAGTCCCAAATCCAAAAAATAAAATTGTAAAGTGTCCCAAAAATCTACCAAACATTCCAATTTAGTCCATAAAAGTATTGAAAACCCTAAAACTTAAACCCCAAACTCTAAACCCTAAACCCTAAAATCCTAAACTCTAAACCCTAAAACCCTAAATTCCTAAAATTGTAAAGTGTCCCAAAACTCTTCCAAACATTCCAATTTAGTCCTTAAAAGTATTAAAAACCCTAAACCCTAAATCCTAAACCCGAAAACCCTAAACCCTAAAACCCTATAGTTTAGTAGGATCAAAACAAAAGAAAAAATAAACAAGTGGGGGTTTTAATGGATTTCACCAAACAAAATTAAAAAATGCGCAAGGTCTTCTTCTTCTTCTTCTTCTTCCTTCTTCTTGTTTCTGGGTATCTTATACATTCATCCTTTCACCAATTCTCATTCATACATTCATCCATACATTCTTCTTCTTCCAACTCACATCCTCTTTTCCGGCGAAAACTGGTGGTTCACGAGCAGTGTTCGTCGACGGCTGATTTGGGTCGCGAGCAGGGGAGATCGGCGCGTTCGTCGACGGAAGATTTGTGCGATTTTGTGCGATTGGAGCGATTTTGTGCGTTTGTTCGAATTCGAAAGATGAAGATGGGTTTGAAAGATGATGAGATTTGTGGGTCTGTTCGAATTTGAAAGATGGGTTCGTGAAGGTGGGTTTGTGCGATTTAAAAGATGGTGGGTTTAAAAGATGATGAGATTTGTGCGATTTTGTGAGTCTGTTCGAATTTTTGGGTTTTAGGATGAAGGTGGGTTTGAATTTTTGGGATTTCTGGATTTCTGGGATTTATGGGATGAAGGATGAAGGTGGGTTTGAATTTCTTGAATTTCTGAGATTTCTGGAGGGAGGTTTTGAATTGAGTGTGTATGAAGATGAAGATGTTGATGATGAAGATGATGATGAAATTAGGATTTAGGGACCAAAATGTTTTTTTTTAATTCTGATTTAATAAATTTGAGGACCCAGGACCAAATTGCAAGAGAATGATTTTTTAAGGGGTTTAGGGTTTAGGGGTTATGGTTTAGGATTTTAGGGTTTAGGGTTTTAGATTTTAGGGTTTAGGATTTTAGAGTTTAAAGTTTTAGGATTTTAGGGTTTAGGGTTTAGAGTTTGGGGTTTAAGGTTTTAGGGTTTAGAGTTTGGGGTTTAGGTTTTAAGGTTTTTAAATTTTTTAAGGACTAAATTGGAATGTTTGGAAGAGTTTTGGGACACTTTACAATTTTATTTTTAGGATTTGGGACTAAAATGAATGAAGATGATGAAAAAGATGGGGAATTGAAAATAATGAGATAAGAATGGGTGAGTAAAAATAAAATTTTTTTTTTCTAAAAAATATATGACTCAGGGACCAATTTGATTTTTGAAGGAAATGTTTTTTTTTTAATTATTAATGCTTACGTGGCAAATCAAGCATATGTGGCGTTTTTTTTTCATCTGCTGACGTGGCACGTATAACGGACACGTCAACTGGTTGGTTAACAGACATTTAACAGAAGGACCAATTTGACTAACGTTTGTAAAATTCGCGAACTTATTTGTCAATTTCCTTAATTCAGGGACCAATCTGTCAGCGACCCAATAATCCAGGGACCAATTTGGAAGTTTACTCCCTTTAAATTTAATTTAAAAATTAAATCATTAATGTTTGTGATATATCAAGAAGTCGTATGTCCCTTTTATCAAATAGGACAATTATGTATCTATGTTTACTACTTGACTAGACCCGCAGTTCCACACTGAGGTATGGAATTGTCAGGGTGTATATCCTTTGTTGAAAATGAAATGTTGTATTTCTTATCTTTCTAATAATAAAACCGTCTATACTGTTTTATCATAAATAAATAAATAAAACAACTTGCTTGTGCTTTTATTGTGATTCATACAATCAACACTATAGTTTAAGAATGATTTTGATTTATGACCCATAAATGGCATATCAAATTGCTCAATCATTCTATGTCATGTATCTCATATTTCTTGCAAACACAGAAGTAAACCTTGAAAGTCCCTTGAAACAGACTATAAATTAACATCTAACCAACTTCTACCTCCACTGCAAGCTCTTATCCAGCTAAAACCAAAGCAAGGTGGCAGCGAAAATGTTCCTGTTAGAGGAATTACAAGCAACAATAGAATTTAATTATTATTCACAATTTCACACGATTATCAACAGTCATGCTAACTAATTTTTAAGTGTTCAAGAAACAGGTGAATGGGATTCAACCCAGTTCTGACTTCTGATAGTGAGAAGCCAAAAATATCATACAAATGGCTGTCATACGACCCAAAACCAAGCTACAACAGAGCCAGCAGCTAGACCGAAAACTAAGAATAGCACAATCACAGTGCCGGCAGTCTCTGCATGCTGCAACTTTACAACTTTTGGTGCCAAAATCATCAATACACTGGTTAGGTATCCGTTAGTAAGCCCTAATAGGCAAGTCAGTATTGTCACCGGAATCTCGGTTCGAAAGAACTTGGGACCGTGCAAGCACCCTAGGAAGAGAGGGAAAAACAACAATCTTACTATGCAACTTCCTATTGCAATCTTTGCATTCTCCAGTAGATATACTGCAGTTAAACACTTGCCAACAAGATCAAACACATTGTAGGCAGTAATAAGCAGAATTGGATACCAATCCTTAAGAATTAGAGAGTGGACATCTTCTGTAATATACCCGGGAAATATTGCAAGAGTCACAATGTATATGAGAACAATGCCAAACCCATACCACTTGACTCTTCCTACAATATCCCATAGAGTTGACCTCCATAAAGATCCAGTCAGGGGACCTCTGACTTCTTCATCTTCAGTGACAGCCAGAACCTTGAGTTCTCTATAGTACTTCATAACAGGAAGCCTGTTTGCTAAATTGTAGAAAACCATGCATATCAACATAACTACAATTGATACAGAAAAGTAGAGGGTTGCACTCTTTCGCAGGCCGGAGGCATCTTGAGAATAAACAGCTTTCGTTAATATCCTTAGGAAAGAAACGAGTACCCCTACAGAAAAAAATATATATATAAAAATTGGAAAACCAAAACATCTAGGATAAAAGGAAACGGTTTAACCACCTGAAATATACACAAACGTTTGCAGACCTGTATACTTTATGCATTAGATACAATTGACTACGACCTGAATAATAGAATGAAATCAGACAAATATCAGGTGCTTATATGCAAGCTGTTTATCCATGATCATCAGGTGCTTATATATATTGGTATACAAAACGGCTCTGCTACAGGTAGGTTGAGCTTCCTCTCCTTCATCTCTCTCATTTTCTTTTTGAAACGTATAATAAATAAAAATAAAAATCTACCAAAGAGGGCTGGAGTTCCCCTTGTACAAAATAATAAAAAATCACAGATTCCTGCATGGGATTTGAAAATAATTCAAGAATCTTGAGATGTATTATATATATGCTGCATAAACATCTTATTCCAGTATTAAAAGCATGCTCAAGAACTCGAGCTACCCATATATAAAATGCTTCCAAAATTGTTCTATACTTGAGAAACTATAATCCACACAAGCAAATTTGACCCGACCCGACCCTTTAATGGAATTGATCAGAGATATCTCATCGTATACCGAACCATGCATCAAATCAAACACATACTTCCTTCTCCCGGCCATCAGTATCACCAGAAATTCTATTGTTCTAAGATCATTCAAACGGAGCTTTCAAACCTATATCGATATCATACACAAATTGTTGGAAATTTTGTGTGAATTACCATTAATTTATTATAAGATTAATATTTGACATTACTGATTTAGTAACTAATTTATGGTAACTGAATAAAAATGAATTTGGTATCTATTTTAGGTGTGTAATCAATGATGGTTTAGATTATTCATAGTCTCATTCGGTCATTCCTATTGGTAAAAGACGTCACAATCGGAAGTACTAGTAATCATCCAAAGTTGGATCAGTACTCTTAACGGCGCTTGCAATTGAAACAAAATTATTAAACAAAGATTAGTGCAGATCGAAAAGAAAAGCTCACCAGAAGCAGCTGTGCCAGCAACAGCAGCTTGCATATACCTCTCCGGCAACTCGCCGGCGGACCCTATGATTCCACCCTGCACCAAAGCATCACCTAAACCGGAAAGAGCAACTGCAGCAACCGTCACATAGAACCCGCCATACAATCCGACCCGACCCTTAATGTACACAGCGTCCATCACGGGAACCACAAGCAAGGCCACCGCGAGCACGAACAGACCGACATTGATTCGGACGTGGACGTGAGATTTGTGGCTGTAGAGGATGATGATGAAAAGCGAAACGAGGCCGACGAGCATGTACGCGACGGCGAAAATCCGGTCAACGCTGACATCGGGATAGAGATAGGAGAAGTAATCGACGGCGGTGACGAAGGCGTTCCACGGGAGAAGGTAGCCGAGGCCGAGGGTGAAGTAGATGATGTAACCCAAGTAACATTTGTCTTCGGGGATCTTGTTCGCCGCCGCCGTCGAGCTCAGTAGGCGAGAGGTCTCGGGCTCAAGGTCGGATTGGCCGGCGAGACCCATCGGAGTCCCGTCGGATCCGGGTCGGGTCAGAGATTTTCTGCGTCGTGAACGAGAAAACTGAAAAACCTATACGTATGAGAATGATGCGATTTCCGATTTGAGAAACACGAAAATCGCGTGTATATCGGTAATTCGGTATGTAGTGATCGTGGAAGAATGTTCATCTGAAGCGAAAGCTGGAATACGACGTCGTTTAAGTGGAGGAGCAATAATTGCTTCATTTGGGATAAAATCCACCACCTAACGTCTCTGATTAATTATTGAGCTTATGTAAATATCTTTTAGTCAGCAATTGATGAGCCATTAATTTTTTTTAGCTTTGACGATACTTAATTATTTATCTAAGTCAAGAATGATATAAATGGAAAATTAATCCAGTTTTTTTTTGAAGTTAAAGGAGGAATCAAGGATATCTTCCGGATTTGTTAAAAAAAAAAAGGATATCTTCCGGATAACCTTCCTTTCATTGAAACTACCCTTCATTTTAGCTAAAATGTTCACAAAATGAATAAAAGTTTAGACTTTAGAGAATTGTGTAAGATGATTTTTTTTGTCATTTTCTTTTTAAAAAAGGTACATACTATTTTTTTTGGTACAAAAAAGGTATATATTATTTTTTTTTTGTTGCTCAAAGTATTCCCAGCTCGATGAGCTAAAGACTAATCCTCCGCGGATCAAGGTTTGTCGCTGGCCAATTAGTTACTGCATACACAAGGTAGGAATCGAACCCCTGACACTTGCTTATTATTATTGATTAGCTTGTATGGACAACATGATTTTGTAGTGATAAATGGCATATCAAATTGCTTAATCATTCTATGCCATGTATCTCATATTTCTTGCAAACAAACTTTAAGAGTCCCTCCAAACAGGTTATAAATTAAAGGGTAAATTACACTNGGTTAAAATTACAAAATAGCTCTAAAAGATACTAAAGTGTTAATGGAGAATACCACAGGGTACCAAAGTGTAATTTACCCTAAATTAAAATCTAACCAACTTCTATCTTCATTGCTCTTACTCTTATCCAGCTAAAACCAAAGCAAGGTGGCATCGAAAAAGTTCGTGTTAGAGGAATTACAAGCAACAATAGAATTGCAATGCTTAATTAAATAATTCACAGGATTATCAACAGTGAAGCTAACTAATTTTTAAGTGTTCAAGAAACAGGTGAATGAGATTCAACCCAGTTCTGACTTCTGATAGTGAGAAGCCAAAAATATCATACAAATGGCTCTGTCATACGACCCAAAACCAAGCTACAACAGACCCAGCTGCTAGACCGAAAACTAAGAATAGCACAGTCACGGTGCCTGCAGTCTCTGCATGCTGCAACTTTACAACTTTTGGTGCCAAAATCATCAATACACTGGTTAGGTATCCGTTAGTAAGCCCTAATAGGCAAGTCAGTATTGTCACCGGAATCTCGGTTCGAAAGAACTTGGGACCGTGCAAGCACCCTAAGAAGAGAGGGAAAAACAACAATCTTGCTATGCAACTTCCTATTGCAATCTTCGCATTCTCCAGTAGATATACTGCAGTTAAACACTTGCCAACAAGATCAAACACATTGAAGGCAGTAATAAGCAGAAGTGGATACCAATCCTTAAGAATTAGAGAGTGGACATCTTCTGTAATATACCCAGGAAATATTGCAAGAGTTACAATGTATATGAGAACAATGCCATACCCATACCACTTGACTCTTCCTACAATATCCCATAGAGTTGACCTCCATAAAGATCCATTCAGGGAACCTCTGACTTCTTCATCTTCAGTGACAGCCAGAACCTTGAGTTCTCTATAGTACTTCATAACAGGAAGCCTGTTTGCTAAATTGTAGAAAACCATGCATATGAACATAACTACAATTGATACAGAAAAGTAGAGGGTTGCACTCTTTCGCAGGCCGGCGGCATCTTGAGAGTAAACAGCTTTCGTTAATATCCTTAGGAAAGAAATAAGTACCCCTACAGAATATATATATATATATATATATTGGAAAACCAAAACATCAGTGATAAAAGGAAACGGTTTACCGACCTGAAATACACAAAATGTTTGCAGACTTGTATACTTGAACATTAGATACAACTAATTAAGAGACTACGACCTGAATAATGGAATGAAATCAGACAAATAACAATAGCATCACAACAATTTCATGGTTGATGCCTCCTGATTAACAGACCATCTGACATCCCTTATAACATTTCAACCACGAATCGAATGCATTTAATCTTAAAGATATACATTACTTATCTACCACATAATATAAAACAGAAAAACAACAACAATCAAAGCTTTTTCTCACTAAATGGAGTAGGCTATATTGATCAATTGATGCCATCATTTCCGAGTTTGAATCTTCACAACTAAACACTACAGTAGTTAGTGTTCATTATATGGGAATCTCGGATATCCTAAGTAATAGCCCATCACGTGCTTATATATATTGGTATACAAAACGGCTCTGTTACAGGTAGTTTCAGCTTCCTCTCCTTCCTCTCTCCCATTTTCTTTCTAAAACGTTCAATAAATAAAATTAAAAATCTACCAAAGAGGGTGGAGTTCCCCTTGTACAAAATAATAAAAAACCTGTGGTTTGAAAACAATGCATCAAATCAATCACATAGTTCCTTCTCTCATCAGTATCACCAGAAGTTCTAAGATTCAAACGGAGCTTTCAAATCCATATCGATATCATATACAAAATGGATCAGTACTCCTAACGGCGCTTGCAATTGAAACAAAATTAGTAAACAAAGATTAGCGCAGATCGAAAAGAAAAGCTCACCAGAAGCAGCTGTGCCAGCAACAGTAGCTTGCATATACCTCTCCGGCAACTCGCCGGCAGAGCCTATGATTCCACCCTGCACCAAAGCGTCACCTAAACCGGAAAGAGCAATTGCAGCAACCGTCACATAGAACCCGCCATACAACCCGACCCGCCCTTTAATGTACACAGCGTCCATCACGGGAACCACAAGCAAGGCCGCCACGAGCACGAACAGACCGACATTGATTCGGACGTGGACGTGGGATTTGTGGCTGTAGAGGATGATGATAAAAAGCGAAACGAGAGCGACGACCATGTAGGCGACGGCGAAGATCCGGTCAACGCTGACATCGGGATAGAGATAGGAGAAGTAATCGACGGCGGTGATGAAGGCGTTCCACGGGAGGAGGTAGCCGAGGCCGAGGGTGAAGAAGATGATGTAACCCAAGTAATATTTGTCTTCGGGGATCTTGTTCGGCGCGGCGGCGGCGTCGAGACTGTTCGCCGCCGTCGACCTCAGGAGGCGAGAGGTCTCGGGGTCAAGGTCGGATTGCCCGGCGAGACCCATCGGAGTTCCTTCGGACCCGGGTCGGGTCAGAGATTATCTGCGTCGCGGTACGTATGAGAATGATGCGATTTCCGATTTAGGAAACACGGAAATCGCGTGTATATCGGATTATCGGTATTTGGTGATCGTGGAGGACCAGTTCATCTAAAGCGAAAGCTGGGATACGACGTCGTTTAAGTAGAGGATTTGGGGCAAAATCCACACGTGACGTCGTTGATTAATTATTGAGCTTATTAGTCAGCAATTAAAGAGCTATTAATTTTTTGAGCTTTGAGACAATAATGATATAAATGCTGTAAATATAGAATACGTGGATGACTACATCCATGACTCTTTTGGTGTTCTTGTAATATCCTATAATTTTATTATGACTTCATCAATTTAGTCGTTTTGTAACATTTTCATGAAAGCTTATTAGTATGTTTGAAGGTGCATTATGGTGACCTTGATAGCGTGTAAACTATCCATCTTCCATTATATCAAGAGTCTTATATAAAGGGCTTCCTTCTATGAATTGTAAGTGTGAATAAATATAATAATATGACATGAGGGTAAGCTCTTGAAGAGCTACATCAATGAGCATATAGCATAATTCTCGAAGAACTAAACCTTTTGAGGACTAATTTGTATATTTATTCTATCTCTTTATTTTCTCTTCTACACATTTTTGATTTGGTTTACAACAATGAAAAACTAAAAGGATAAGTTTGTGTAACTACCCCGGATAAAAGTTTAGAGTTATATCCATAAAAAAAAAGTTTAGAGTTATAAAGAAGGCTAAAGTGTATTTTTGATCGCATAATTTTTATAAAGGTCTCAATTTGATCTCATAACTTTTTTTTGTTGTAATTTTAGTTTCATAACTTTTGAAAACGTTCAACCGTTGGTCCCAATGTGATTTTCATCCATTATCTGCTATTAAAGATGATCTCGCAAACTGAGTTGGATGATGACGTGGCATATATGGGTGAAGTGGATTAAAAAAGGACCAACTTTGATCTTATAACTTTGTATAATGTTGCAAATTTGGTCTCATAACTTTGTATAATGTTGCAAAGTTTGTCTCATAACTTTGTATAGAGTTGCAAATTTGAATGAATAGTCTAACTAATATCTTGTTGATTTAATTCTCTATGCTACGCATGTTTATTGCCAATTATTAGCTTATAAATTTTTTATTTATCAGATCACAGGAAATAGTGTTTTGATTTAACTATCAATAACAAATCTAAACAAGTGTTATGAGTATAACTAGTGTTATGTGTTGGTGTCATGAGCATATCAAGCTCAATTACTTATTACCAAGGTAATCAAGATCGAGATCTTGCTAAGGATCGGAAGATCGGATCGAGGATCGTAAGATCCTAGTTTTTTTTAAAAAAATATAATATATATATGTAATAATATTAATATTTTAGTAATATTAAAAAATACCCTATTATTTGATCTCTTAATTTACACCATGTTAACTAATCAGTCCTTGAATTATTACAATTGTCAACGATTTGATCCTTGAGTCAAATTTAGGGACCCAATAGTATAAATTTAATACAAATTCAGGAACCAAAAAGTATAAAGTTAATTAAAATTCAAGAACCAAATAGTATTAATTTAGTATAAATTCTAGGAGCAAAAAGTATAAAATTAGTTTAAATTTAGGGACCAAATAGTTGATAATTGAAATATTTCAGGGATCAAATTGTGTATTTTGATTATTCAGGGAATGATTAGTTGACTTGGTGTAAATTCAGGGACAAAATAGTGTTTTTTTCTAAAAAAAATGTCAAAATGCTAAGAAAAATAAAGAAAATTAAAATCTAACCAAGATCTTACGATCTTACGATCCAACCCAAAAAATCGCGATCCCACTACGATCTCAGTCATTTCCGATCTTATGTGCGATCTAGCAAGGTGGACCTTATCAAGATCTCGATCTTACACGATCTAAGATCTCGATCTTGATTACCATGCTTATTACTGAGCTTAAGAAATACTATTCTAATTTAACAATCAATAACAACTTTAAACAAGTGTTATGGGCATAGCTGGTGTTATGGGCATATCGAGCTGGATTACTCATTATAATATTTAACACATATTCCACAAATGTTGACCATAATAAACAAGCAAATACAATACCATACAAATATAGAATGTTAGCAATTAACTTGAGAAGTGGTATAGTCCAATTATTACCACACTCAGCATGAAAACAAAAACAACTACACAGAGAACTAAGTTTTGGACTCAAAATATTAAGTAAAAATTATTCTTCTTGGTCTATCATGAGGATAGTCACTGCAACATTTTAAAATCTTATTTGGCAAGGGTTAAGTAATATTCAGAAAATCTATGATAGAAACAATAACTAATATGGGACAAATTTTAAAACTGATTAAGAAGAGTTGAGACCAAATTTGCAACCTTATATAAAGTTATGGGACCAAATTTACAACATTATACAAAGTTATGAGACTAAAGTTGGTCATTTTTTTTTAATTCACTTCACTCATATTTGTCACGTTATCATCCAACTCAGTTTGTCAGGTCATCTTTAACGACAGATAATAAATGGAAATCACCTTGGGACCAACGGTGTGACGTTTTCAAAAGTTATGAGACTAAAATTGCAACAAAAAATTATAGGACCAAATTGAGACCTTTGCAAAAGTTATGGGACCAAAGTGCACTTTAACCTATAAAGAATTCTTCTTAACTTTTTGACTAAAATGATAAGTTTGTGTAATTTAATTTTTGAAAAATAAAATTACAAAATTTAATCTTAAAAGATGAAATATCGATAAAGTTTTAATTACGTTAAATTCGTTATTAAATTTCAATTAATAATATCTTTAAAAGAAATTAAATTAATTGTAATGATATATTTCTAAAATTAAATCTGAGGATAAATCTATTACCAAATAAACTTTTTCAATAAGTTCTGCTCAGCTTATCTGTAATCCACGCTACACATAACATGGACTTACTCAATCGACAATGCTTCAAAGCCATATCGAATTGTTGGTTATTCTTATTTATAGCTTTCTCAATGTTTGTTGTTTTCTTTTCTTTTTTGGGGCAACTTCGTGTTGGGCTTGGTCACTCCAAGTGAAGGCCCATTCTCAAGTCAGCCCAAAGCTTTGCCCCAGCAGCTAGGGTTTCATTTTCTGGTGTGGAGTGGTGTGGAGAGCAAGCCAAGCAAATTGGTAGAGAGTAAGAAAAACGCATAGAGAGAGAGGGTGAAAACCTAGAAACTGTTTTTCTCTGGCAGCAGTTACTTCCGGCAAAATCCAACGGTGCAACCTTCTCCGATCAAGCTGAAATTTGGAGGGTATGTTCTTGACATCCTAGTCTTGATATCCTACGGTCGGTTTTTCGATTGGAGCTTTGGTTTGGTAGAAACGGATTTTTGAAGTTCAAGGAGCGTCCTATCCAGACTTCCTGAACGACGTTTATTGTCGGAAAAATCCAACGGTGAGATCTTCTCCGAATGAGCTGAAATTTTGAGGTTATGTTTCGGACATTCTGTTCCTTATATCCTACGGTCAGTTTTTGTATTGGAGATGATTTAGGTATTCCGATTGGGTCTTGAAGTGCTGCTCTGTTTTGTGCGTTTTTCCTTTGTTGTCTCAACTTTATTTGTGCTTGGAGATTTGGGTATTTGTTGGAGGAAGCTTGTGAGTTGAATATATTGTTTTAGGGTCTGTTGAGAGAATATTGCCCTAGATATATTTTGTAGGCTCATTTTGTTAGTGCTTCTTGTACCCAAATTTTGTAAGACAATGTTGTTTACCTCTTTTGTGGTTGTGAGAGGTTGTATAGTTGTATTCTTTGATTGATGCAATAATACTAGTTAGACATTGTTATTTGAATCATTGGGCAATTGGGCGAAAGTTTTGTATTCCATTTTTCTGTTTTGGAATTGTTATAGTGGTTTGTAGTTTTACCGACATTTCCGCTTCCGCTGCGCCGCCGCCAACCACGCTTGCGCCCGTCACTTCGTAATGTTGAATTGCAACAATTTCGTCTTTGAATTCATCTCCAAATATTCAATGAAAAAAATTATAGGGGAAAGTCATTGATTTTTGGACTTACTAATAGAAGTGGGAAAAGTTATTTTCTAATAAATTCTCCCACTTTTTTTAAGTAATGTTTGAAATGTATGAATTATTTATTTTTCAATATGCAACTAACATTTTTTTATTTATGAGAAGGAAAATATCACATTCTGATTAATCATGATTATGTGTTAGCCGAAGTTAACTGGAATATGACACATGTTCTCTATTGCAAAATTTTAAAGTTTGACCATCACATTAGAGAATTAAGAAAATATTAATGGATCTTTTAAAAAAAATCATTCTTGTGCTTAGCCTTAAAAAGTCAAATTCATTTTCACCAATTTAGGTATCTTTGTTATGAGATTCTCCAATCAATATTTGATACGTGATAAAAATTTTATACATAACCAATCATGATAGAGAGAACATTAAACACACATTTTTGCATGATCAATCATAGAAGTGAAAGGATGTAAATCAATCCTATGATTAGAGGAAACTTAAAGTAAAGTTGTTACCTAAGGGCCTGTATGGGAAGAGCTTAATCTTAATCCCATCTCATTCAATCATCATCTCATCTTAGGATTTGATGAACAGTACTGGTTAGGTGTTTTTTTGGAACCTCCATCTCATCTCATCTCATCCACATNTAATTGAGTAGCATCTCAAATAAAATTACTTGTAGAAAAAGTCACACACGTTGCTTTCTACCATAGATGAGTGAGTGAATGATGTTTACCAGTTCAGAAAGAGAGAGACAGATGGAAGAAAAGCTTTTTGCTCATACCATGACTTAGATGAGGTAAATATCTCTAACTTCTAACTAATCTTTTTTTTTTAAAATATAGTTCATATGGGTTCGATCAATCTCGTGGGCTTATGATTGAGCTGTTCAGGCTAGAATTCCGGCATTTGTCGTTACCTTATTTTGGGACGGCATTTTCTTTTAAAACGACAGGGTTGAAATTTAAACGTTTCCATTTCAGCCAAAAGAGAAAGATAAAAGAATTGGTGAGATAGTGAAGTGTATGGTACACGATTGCCCTCAACCCATTTGTCAAAATGTCCCTTCAACTTCAAATAACTCCAACCGAGTCTGCCTTGCTTTGCTTGTCTGTTTCTGTTAAAATTTTTATTGAATCTTTAACTTTTAATTTCTCTCCTTCCACCAAATATTTGCCCTAAAGCATTTGTTCTTCAAGTCATGCATGACCACCAAACGCATTCGATTAACTAATTGAGGATAGTTTAATCAAGGGTCTCAAGTTCGAAACTTAAAAATGCAGCTGCATTAAATACTTCATGGAGGAGCATTATTGTCCTTGTGGTCTTACCTAACTCGAATGAGATTAGTTTTTGTTTAAACTATCAAAACAAGGCGACAAACACTCATAATTTATAAAGAAAAAAAATTCATGCACGTATAATCTTTAATCAATCCCCACTATTTTTTCCCCCTTTTTTATTCTGTGACAGAGAAGACTTGGCATCACATTTTCCATATTGGTTTCATCTAAAATTGGTATGACATTGACATGTTCACTACCTTGGCATGCATATCAACAATTCATTTTCAATTCCAAAACTACATTTTCTCAATACAAAACAATGGAGTTTGAAAGAAAAAACTGTTTGATATTACTTCTTTTGTGCATCACCCTTAATCATGTGTGCTCTAAAATTTCTGCTGCTGATTGCATCCTTGATATTCAGTTTCCCACATCCTTGAATAATAGCTCAGATTGTGAATTGCACACTTGGGGAGGGTTCATAAATAAAAGCTGTTGTGGATTAGATTTTGATGATTACCTATATGCATTAGGTCTTCATGCCAACCAATCTGGAAAACTGTTCTTGAATTCTTCAGAGCAAGATGATTGCTTAGCCTCAATGGAAGTGTTTCAGAAGAATAACACATTGTGTGGGGTAGAGAAGCTAACCAGTGGATCTGGTGGTTGCTCTGACTTCTTTGTCATGGATGTCATGAACAAGCTTGGAGATAAATTGAGAAGATTAGATGAAGACTGTATTATGCCTTTGAGAAATAATGGTGGAAGAACAAATGAGACTTGTTCTGAATGTTTAAGGAGGTGGGAGGAGATTAATGCTACATCAGACAGTGAAAGAGAGTCAGAATCGGCAAATTTTGATGCCAATGTTTGTAGATTTGCTGTACTGGTCTCATTGATCAGCATCAGAAATTATGATAGGGAATCAATGCAGGCAGTTTATGAATGCCTTGGGACACAAAGCCTTTCAGCAGGTGAGTTTTTATTAAACCAATGTAAATTTTGTTTTTGGTCCAATTAAGGCTAAATATAGAAGTTAAAAAATAAAATATCTTCCCTGATGAACCTAGGTTCAATTTCTTCGATTCACCTGGATGTCCAAATTCTAAAGGATAAAATGTATAAAACACTTGGCCAACATTGATTATTGAGCAAAAAATAATACTAAATCAAGTTTTTGTCAATTTTATGATTGTTATTGTATTTCACGTTAATCTAGATTTGAAATTAACTATTTTTGTAATTAGTGTAGCATAAAATTAAAAAATTCTTGAATCGAAACGAGTTATTTGCACAAAATAAAAGGTTAAAGAATTTTTTTTGTCACTTTTCAAAGTTTAAAAGTTTTTTTTGCTCATTAAGTAAAATTCAGGGTCTGGCCAAAAAAAAAGTAAAATTCAGGGAGGTTTTTTAGCCAATTCTAAATGCACTATGCTAAAGAGCGATTGAACCTTTAAAATTACCTTAGGAAAGAAATTAACTTATTGGCAATACTCTGAGAATACCTAGCTTTTAAAATAAAATCATTTTTTCCTAGTCAATTCAGTATGGCAACAACATTAATTGGCGAGCTCTTTTTCCTCAGATTCATCACTTACTTATTAATAAGCAGAGTGAATATAGTAAAACATTTACCTAAAGTTAATCTATTTACTTAATCTCTTGATTTACACAGATAAGCATGAAGGCAGTGAGGGTGGCAATTCGAAGCTCAACCCAGGTAGCTCGTCTTATTATTTCTAAATCTCATTTTTCCATAATAAGTTGTTAAGTAGTATGATGGAAACAGGTCTCTGGATATTACCCTTTGGCTTAACTGGAATCATAGTGATGGTGCTTCTTGCAGCATGGACCTTGTACAGAAGAAGAACTAAAAGTCCTCCTAGTAAACAAGAAGGTAATCAAGAGTAAACTAACATTTTGGTCCCTAAATTATACTATCAGTTTAGTCCCTGATTTATTAAAATGCTTGATTCAGTCTTTGAAAATTCATGACTCAATATAAATTAGTCCCTTCATGAATACTCTATTATTGTACAACTCAGTTCTTAGAAAGATTGAATTGCAATAATTTATGAGTTTTCAAATAGTGTCCATATAATTTGGGGACTAAATTGATAGTTTACTCTAAAATAGAGCCTTCCTTTACAAACATTGATGGTCCTGAAGATAAGCAGATATGTTTTTGAAAAATCTTACTCGTAATTAACTAATTATCCCAGAGACAGAGGATTCATTCTCTCCTAAGATTACTGTCAAGGAAGTCTATACAGCGACCAACAACCTCAGCGTATTAAATTTCATTGGCCAAGGCATAGCTGGTAAGATTATTCCTCAGCTTCTTTAAATGTGTTTTTGGATTTCTGTTCATTACAATTCAATTGCCTGAGAATGATAGAAAACTAGAGGATAGCATATGAAAAGATACAAGATTTGACCCTTGATAAGATCTGCTACAGGCAGGGAAAAATAATGGAGAGATCTTAGACACTATGAGATAACCAAGAGAATTCAAATGGAATAATCCCCTTGAGCCAAAAGTTGTCACATCAATAGAAATTTTTAACTTTCGCTTTTTTCTTTTTCTTGTTTTTTTGGTATGTACCATGGGTGTCATTCACTTGTCTGTTTTTAATGATCTACACTAAAACTAATCTCATTCAAATTGGGTAGGATCAAAAGAATGACAAAACTCTCTTACGAAGTAGTATTTAACACAGTTACATTCTCAAGTCTCGAATTTAAAACTTTTAGTTAAACTGGATTAACACCTAACTTGGTGGTTACCTTTTGCTTTTGTAATTGCAGGAAAAGTTTACAAAGGTATACTCTCGGAGGGCCAGCATGTTGCCATAAAGCACATAATCAACGAAGGGCACAGGGAGACATTTGTGAGAGAAGTGAGAAGCCTCTCACATGTGAGACATCCAAACCTAGTATCTTTGGTGGGATACTGTGAAGGTGAAGATGAATGCTTCCTAGTGTATGAGCTATGCCATCAAGGAAACCTCTCAGAGTGGCTATTTGGTATATTTTTTTGTTTCCTTTTTATCCATGGATAGTCTCATGGGTCTCTTTGAGTTTCATCTCTGACACAGAATTACTTACTATGACAGGCAAAGATAAAGTTCTTTCGTGGACTCAAAGACTTAAAATTGCAGTTGATAGTGCAAGAGGTCTCGAGTTTCTCCACACCTACCCTAGTGGCTGCATTATTCACCGTGATATTAAGGCATGTTTGAGTCTTTTTAATTTTTAAAAAAGTTGACAATCTACAAAGAAAAATTTCAAGAAATTCAGGTATGAAAACATAATATGTTCCTCCTATGTCTTTCCTTTAATCATAAATATCATATATGTGGTTCTTGTAGCCGTCAAACATTCTGATTGATCACAACATGCAAGCAAAGCTTTCAGACTTCGGGTTGTCAAAGGTTATGGAAGTGGATCAGTCGTATGTGAGCTCTGAAGTGAGAGGAACACTTGGTTATATCGATCCAGAATACAGGAGAAACCACCATGTCAAAGCCTCAGGAGATGTCTACAGTTTTGGGATAGTATTACTCCAACTTCTATCAGGACACAGAGTCATCAACTTCAATGTTCAGAGACCAATGTCCCTAAATCAAATGGTGAGACCCTAAAGATCCATTCATGTGTGATAATCGAGCTGAAGTTCATCTTTATATTTCTTTTCTGCAATCTTCTAAATAGCATAATGTTAAAATTCTAAAACGTAATGTCATACACAGGTTAGTAACAATTAAACAACTTCTTAAATGGTAAAGAATCTACTCACGTCATGATCAAATACAATTTTTAGGTAAAACCAATTTTCCAAAGGTTACCAATGATTAGGGAAATAGATTTCTTAAGGTAAATCTCTTCCTGTCTTTGAAGAAGAGTTACTGAAGTTGTCTCTCAAATGCAAAAGGTGCCTTTTGTTTTTTGTTTTGAAGAACTTGGATAAATTAACAACCCAATTTCAAATAGATTAGAGGTTTTTTTTTCAACGACAATTAGGTTAAGTTGTGACATTAGTCTATAAACCCTTGTTCTTTTTTTCATTGGACAAAAATACCTTTCTTAACATGAATAAACCTTGTTCTAAATGGGCTAGAAATATGCAAGCCAAACCCATTTTGACACAGCTAGGCCCACTAACTAAATCTTTTGCTTATTTTTAGGCCAGAAATTTTGCTAACGGTGGAGATATATCAGAATTTGCTGACCCTAAACTAAAAGGAGAGTACTCTGGCGAAGCATTTAGCCTCACACTAAAGCTAGCTTTATCATGCATAGGGCCAAAGCAGCAAAGGCCATCCATGGAGCGAGTTTTACGTTGCTTAGAAAAGGCTCTTGAAATCTCATCACAATCCAACTCATCCTTCACAATATAATAATTGATGATAATAAAAAAATTTGTATTGGAATCAGACAAGAAGAGTAGAGAAAGAGTATAATCTCAATGTTATTGTGAATAAATTTAAATTGCAAGGCGTGGTATACACAGTCTTATTTAATCAAATCAAGAAGAAAAAGAAAAATAAGAAATCGTAGCACTGTACACAAGCTTCATCATAAAAACACAGAAGCTGATGAAATGAATAATGCAGATATGAGCTCTTCAAAACACGAGCTCATATCATGAATTAATGAGAAAGAGCTAACGTCTATATACAGAATGAAATTGAAAAAGAAAACTGATCGTATACTCAAATTACCAAACGTGAACAGATTGTTGTTGTTGTTGAGGAAGAACTGATGATGATGGAGTACTCATGAATCCAGGTGTAGTCCTCGTTTCACAAAAATCATGGAGGATATTTAAGAGAGCACTGGCTTTCTTGCTAGCTCGAGATGGGCCTTCAGATAATACGTTATAAAGAGATCCAATCAGAGAATGATTCTTCACTAAAACACCAACCACATCAGATCCACCATTGATGCACAGAGAAAGCAATAGTGACACACAGTACTCCTTCACCTTCCCAATGCTTGAAGTTGCATAAGAATTCAATATCTCCACACTTAAATCCAAGGCTCCATTTTTAAGGATTTCCTTCAACCCTTCACTTTTCTCAGCTAGACTTACAAGAACAGCTAGTGAATTTGCCATGACATCTTCTTTCTCACAAGTTCTCAAAATGTTGACCAGTAAAGGAATTAAATTTCCTTCAATGAACCTCTTGTGATTCTCATGATGAAAAAGGAGTCCAAATATAGTCACCAACGCATTCTTCTTTCCTCTATCATCGGATCCATCCTTGATGAGATCGATTAAACTCGTGATTGCATCTGGGTCCTCTCCGATTACTTTCCTGTTATTCTCATCAGAACAAAAGTAATACAATGTAGTAGCAGCGTGATGGCGAGACTCTATCTTCATACCTTCTTTTAAAACACCAACAATCAATTCCAAACCCCAATAATACTGAGCTATGATACTTCTGCTTTTTGGGTGTTGGGAGAGATAAAAAAGAGCCACCATTGCGTTTTCTTGTGTTGTCGCATTCTTCGACAGCAACAACTTCAAAAGATGTCGTATCGCACCAGATTGAACAAAGCAACACCTGTTGTATATGCTTGATTTGGAAAGACTCCGAATTTCAAAAGCAGCTCTGTTTTTCTCTGTTTCTGATTCTTGAAGCTGATCGGTGAGGAAACTCGCAAGCATTTTCATGGCGGATTTTGCTGCTAAACTTCCAGGATGGACAGTCTTGGTGATGATTTCACGATCGTGATTCCTAATCCGACAAGGGTCAGAATCAGATATGGGGATGCTGTTTGAAGAACAATAACGATGAATCAACCTACGAATCACCAAATTTGGGACCAATTCAATGCTGATAAGCTTCTTTCCTGTCTTGGGACATGTTGAATTTCCACCATTGAACCATTTGAGAATCGAAGAGCGATCATATGTATGACCTGTTTCTATCGTCACTGGATCACTCATGAACTCTAAAGTGATCGGACATCGAAAATCATCAGGATTGAGAAAACCACTGATCAGAGTATCATCATCAGAAAATCTTTTTGGGTTATCACCATCATCATCATCATCATCATCAACATCGATCACTAGGCATCTAGAGTAGCACACGAACCCCATTAAGCTACTGAAAAACGCAATCTTTTCTTTCTCTTCGTTCACGCGAGCGTACCCAATTTCAGCATCCAAGAACTTGATTTCCTCATCACACTCACTCCATCTTTTAATCCCAATGTGGTCAAGAACCCTTTTGAGATCACTCACGCTTGGAACAACCGAGTTCTCGAATTGATTCAAAACAGAGAGAACAGCCTTCATTGCATTTTCATCATTCGGCTCAACTTCCACTCTTCCCTTTCGAGCTTGCTTGATGATCAAATCCACATACTCTTTGACTTCCACTGAAACATTAACGATCTCAAAAGGAAACACATCAAAAGCAGTGGATATGGATACGAACAGGATCCGAAAATCGGACGCGACCCGCTTTGACTCCATCAGCATCCATAAGCGTGAGCCATGGCGAGTACAATCCTGGAGCAGAAAATGAAGCTTTTGAAAAGTCAAATGGAGCACCGACAAACTCAGGGTCACGGAATCGGGTAGGATCCGAATCCGTTGAATATCGTCTAGGAAAATCTGGAGGGTTTCGACTATGCGGATGGATTTCTTGATGTTGTTTTTGTTGGTTGAAAAAGATTTGGATTTGGATTTGAAATTGGATATTTTTCGAGAGAGAGCGATGAGAGAAGTGAGAAGGGTGGCCGGAGAAACATATTCAGAGGGTTGAACCGCCGGATAAGTCAGAATCCGGCGAACGAAATATGGGGTCATGGGAATGAATGAATTAAGAAAAGGTTGAAACTTTAGGGATAGAAGAAGACGAAAATTAAGAAAAGGACGGAAGTTGATGAAAAGTGGGATTTTTTTTTGGATGAATGTGGTTTGATTGAATAAGGTAAGGATGTGGATGTGAGGATATTAATAGGGAGGGGAGGGAGAGTGACACGCGTCGACGTGGGATTCGCTGGTTCCTGAGATTGAGGGGAAGACGTTGTGGGGATTGAGGATAAGGCGGCTTCGAAGTGAGGAGAGAGTGACGCGTGGCGCGACGAATATGGGAAAATCTCGTGCTCGTCGAAGCTGCGTCGAGAGTGTGTCAGCCGACACTCACTCAGATACAACGTGGAATTATGGGATCTTAGTTCCGTCTTTATTTCTTTATATAATTGTCAATCAATCAATTGCAAACCCTAACAATTTTATATATTCCATTTTTGGTCAAATCCCTTTTTTAAAAAAAATCGATAATTTGATGAGGATTATTTTTTTATTCTTTCAATATCATAAGATGTAAAAAAAATCTAAAAAAAATGGGATTACAATCAATTTGAATGTTAAATAAAATTTCAATATTATCATTTTGTGTTTGAATAACTAAATTGAAAAGAAGATATTTTTTTTCTAGATTGCAATATTTTATTTGTTTGATTATTATAGTGCTGCAACCGTCCAAAAATTGTTGAGGTAGCATCCAATGTTAGGGTTGGGTCATGGCCCATGAGCCCAGTTTTTTATTTGACCTAAAATAATAGATAAGCTCATAAGCCTGCGTTTGAAGATACTTGAGGAACATATTTAATTTACCGTTATGAGAATCAATCAAGTCTTTAACTAATAAAAGAATATTTCGGCATGTTCTCAAGAGCTTTCTTCTTTATAGGAAGATCTATCTCTCTTCCATAGATAAAATGTTAGATTGTATGAAGATTATATCTTTTTACCCAACTAAAATTTTGAAATTATTTCTTGATTTGGGAAATTATCATGTGTTTCTGGAGATATCAATAAAAATATATTATTTCATTTTTAATTCATTTTGAACTTTTAATCTCATTTTATGATGGTTGCATGTTGTACGCGATGTAAATCTTTTTATTTTTTAAAAAAAGGTTACTTGTTTGGTCTATTATGATTTTTTTCCTTATTACAAGAAAACATGCTTGATCTAATATACCATTACATCTTCTAAAATATTTGGTCTAATATATATAATTTATAATGACGAATTCCAAATAAATACATTCAGAATCCAAGTACCGCTCAGGTTACACTACACAAAATAAAACATGATTGTATAACACAGAAAATCACTACTAGAAAATCTGTAATTAGCATCAGAGTTTAGCAACAAATATTAAATTTGCTTCTAAAATGTCATTTTAGAAACAATATCAGCAATGGCTTGTAAATGTGTCCCTTTCTTGTATTCAATTGTAATTTTAGAAACAGATCTTGCAAGGATGATGCTAACTTTGTGGCAAATATATGTAAAATTAAAACTTTATAAAATTTTATATTTCACTTTTCTTTCCCCGCTCACACTTAGAAAGTTTGGCGCTCCTCCCTCCCCTCATTTTGCAACAAGCCTCAAAACCCTAAATATGCGGATGAGGCAAAAGAGAACGATTGATGGAAGGAGACGGCGAAAATGGAACAATTTGTTCTTCAGATTCAGGAGAGAACTAATATAGAGACTCTGGGAGAATATGTGAGGGTTGAGACGCAAGTAGAGTGGCTCGCCATTTAGTATTTTCTTGAAGTGAAGACGACCTTACGAAGAAGTTCGAGCGAAGGGATAGCAAACTTGAAGTGGCACTAGTTCAAATGGTAACTTCATATCCTTCTTTCTGATTTGGATTCCATGGGCGAATCCTCTCAACTAATGCCTCACCCTAGTTGGTAAATTTAGGGATTCAGTAACCAGTCGAGAAAAGTTAGGGATTCCGCTGAACTTGACGCCTGTAGATCAATGAGAAAGGTGCGTTTTCTTGCTAGAAGCTTCTAAGCATTTTAGTATTTGAGTGGAAGGGTTTGCTAGCTGTGGTTTCAAATGTGTTTGTATATCTTTGCGTCAGAAAATTTTGAAGACCCTAACTTCCTATTTCAGGAAGAATTATGAGAGCGTTTACTATTCCTTTTTCCTAAATTCTTGGTTTAAGAAATGATGCTCTGTTGTTTCTCTCTTTACTAAAGGTTTGATGTTAATTAGATGAAAAACCTAAATAAAAAAGGAAGTAGAATGTAAAGGAAGAACATAGAGTAGGACCAGAAAATTTATGTATATCAAGAGTGAGTTATTGGCAAAATAATGGAAGTAGGAATGGGCATAAGTGGTGATAAAAAAGAATACCCAAGAGGTAAAATAAAATTAAAGGGCTTTTGCTTTAAGTTCTTTTGCGTAGTAACCTTTTTCTTTATTTCATGTTAGTTCTTTCGATTTGTTTAGAACCATATTTGAGTTTGTTTATATTGGGTGAAATCAAAGGGTTTTTCCTTTAAGTTCTTTTGCATAATAAGCTTTCTCTTTATTTCAAATTAGTTCTTTGGATTTGTTTAGAACCATATGGGTTTGTTTATACAAGGAGTTTATATGTCTTTGTTTCTTTATGTGGCTTTGTGTTAGAATGTTTTGAAGACCCTACAGGTTTGGTGTTAATTAGATGAAAAACCTAAATAAAAGGAAGTAGAATGTAAACGAAGAACACAAAGTCGTAGGACCAAAAAATTTATGTATATCAAGAGTGAAGTTTCAGATT
>QANZ01018310.1:55255-68170 GCA_003254925.1 Chamaecrista fasciculata
ATTTTAATTAATAGAAATGTTTTATTAATTAAAATCATGGCTTGAAGATTTGAAATTTGAATAGATTTGATCTAGATTTCAAATGATTGAATTAAATATTAGTGTAATATTTTAATTCAATAGTAAATATATATATGGGTTAGTCGAATTTTAGGTCTAGTTTGAATTTAAATATTAGTGTAATATTTTAATTCAATAAAGACTAAAATTCAAGTTTAAAAGATTGACTTAAGATATTATGGTAATATCTTAAATCAATATTGTTCGAAAATAACAAATTAGTTATAACTACCTAATAGTTAGGTTTGTTATTTTAGTTTATTAAATTCCAACAAATTTTCCCTTGGACTTGGCGCATGGGAGAGCATCTCTTGGGAAGATTTGATCTTCCAAATTGATTCTCTAATATTGCATTTGGATCCAAATTATAATATTAAGGTAATATTATAATTAGGAATTCAAGTCCTAGAATTATGATATTAGTGTAATCTCA
Source organism: Chamaecrista fasciculata (assembly GCA_003254925.1). Taxonomy (NCBI): domain Eukaryota; kingdom Viridiplantae; phylum Streptophyta; class Magnoliopsida; order Fabales; family Fabaceae; genus Chamaecrista; species Chamaecrista fasciculata. The sequence continues at coordinate 55,749 of QANZ01018310.1, forward strand.
TAATTTAATAATTTGATAATCATATAATTTTGGGAAACCCTAATTATAATTATCAAACCTTAAACCCTATATATACATATAGAGCTAAAGTCGACATACAACTCTAAGTCTCCCATATCTTGGGAATTTCGACTTTTAGCTAGTTTTTCACAAGAGCAAAATTGTTTTGAGTCTTGGTGAAAGATTGAGAGAGAAAACACAAACCTAGTTTCTAGAGAGAGAAAGTGGCGCATAGACCTAAAAGCGTTTTAGGGTTTGTGTGTCAAGGTTCTGTGTGAGATCAAGAATAAGATTCTTGATCATAGGCGCCATATAGTCTTGGATTTTGAGAAGTGTTCTTGAATCTAAGAACACCGTAGATAAGGCTCCCGGTTCACTTGGAGAAGTGGAAGAGGCTAGCACCTAAGCATCTACCAAACTGTTCGTGTGGATCACCGGTGGAGGGAGCACACTCGGAGTGGACTCCTCATATTCGTAAACACAAAGAACAACCGATCGATTTGGGTAAATTCTTGTCCTTATACTGATACAGATCCATATAGCGGATCTATTGGGAAAGAAATCGCTATGTGCCTTGTTTTTGGTTTAAAGTTTTAATTTTATATCCATTTTCGCTGCGTTGTGTGCATGGCGATTTCCCAACAGTGCTATCAGAGCCACGCTATTCTTGGATCTGTATTGGTTTTGGTGATTATACATGTGATGTGTAATGTATGTTTTTACCGCTTTTCATTGACATGCTTGTTGTTGTTTTACGAAAAAGATCCACCAAAACTTTTTGGAATTAATGCAAAAGGTACAAATTTTATGTATGTGATACATAAAGAAATCAATATGATTGATTTGAAGATTTTCTTGAAATTTTAGGCAAAAGTCGAAATTCCATATAATTATAGTTAAAATTGTTTTAATTATAATTATAAAAGGGGTGGCTGGAAATTTATTAAATTATGAATTTTATAAAGTTTTCAGATCAATAATTAAATTCTTGAATATGATTCTTGAATTTTATAATTATTGATAATGGGCCTAAATTCAAGAAAAAGGCATGTTAAAATTGCACAATCCTAATTAAACACAATACAAAAATCGGTTTTGATATGTGTGTTTGATATATCGTGTTTGACATGATTGTATGAATGGTTCATATATGTAATTGTGTGGTGTTGGATATGGCTCTAGGTTTTTGGTGTATACGGTCTGCGTGTCGTCTCCCTCTATCCGATGTAATTTTACTTTTCAGTTTATACCTCAATGTAACTGGGTTTACTCTCTTGTAATTTTATGTTTTCCTTTTAGAAAAATTCTCTCATTGGCTTGGGAGAATTGTTAGGATAGGTGGGCCATATCTAAACACGATAAATGTCTGTTTTACATTTCAGCATTGTATGTGATACAAAGCGCTAGATGTATGTTTAGGACGCGATTTTAACATGCTATTTTAAACGCTATAACAACGTATACGATACGAGCGTGGGATTTTGCATATGATGCAAGATCCATGCACATGTTTATATGTATGTGATACATGGGGAAATAAACATGTGGCATGACTCGTTTAATTTTAAAAGGAGTTTTGAAATTAAACTATGAAACGGAACGATTTTATAAATATTTAACCCTTTTAGAAAATCTTAAGTTTTAATGTCATCAATAAAACACCCTGTGGAAATCTTGTTCATCATAGAGCGGTGATCGCCCTCCGCGACACGTATCTATCTTGACCTCGAGGACACACGGGTGAATGGGAGATTCAGTTCGACGCCCATTGAAGTCATGGGTCATTAAATGCGGTGATCGCCCTCCGCGGCACGTATTTAAGTGACGCCGTTGATGATATGGGGCTGGGCCTCGGCCTCGTCGTTTGGGCCTTGCCATTCACGAGTTTTATTGTGTGACTTAATGGGGTTATCAAAACGGTTTTGGACCTCAAGGCATTAGATGGGATAAACATGCCATAATAAGTATCATATGATGATACAGTCCCATAAAGATCTAAGAGTCACATATGATGTGATTGGTAAAGAGTTACCTACCTAAATAGCCAAAAGGTGCATGATCGCCCTCCGCGACGGTAAATTTTGGTGAAATATGGGTCTTAGCCACTAATAATAAATTTTACTGGGTTTTATAAAATGGTGGACATATTTTTTCTGCTAATCAAAATTCATATCTTTGAAATTGTAGAATCAAATGGCAACTAGTAGTTCAACTTTTTCACTACGACCTATCCTTGAGAAGGATAAGCTGACCAGAACAAACTTCCTCGATTGGTTTCGTAATCTGAGAATCGTTCTCACCCATGAGAGGAGACTGTATGTTCTGGACAAACCTATCCCTAAAGAGCCTGCCAAGGGTGCTCCGGGAGCTGAGTGGAGGGCTTATGAGAAGCACTTCGACGACTCGCTGGAGGTCTCTTGTCTGATGATAGACACAATGATTCCAGAGCTTCATGAGGGCTTGGATACATTGATGTCATATGAGATGATGATGCGTCTCAAGGAAATGTTCCGCCATCAAATCAGACAAGATAGATATGAGACCACTAAGGCTCTTATGTCTTACAAAATGGCTGAAGGTGATTCTGTTGGTTACCATGTCACACAGATGAGAGGGTACATAGATCATCTTGAAAGGCTGGGATTCCTTGTTCAACCTGAGATTGCCGCAGGTATAATCCTGTGCTCACTGCCTAAGAGCTATGACTCATTTGTCGAAAGCTACTATAGGAGAGGAATAGAGAAGACAGTTTCTGAGTTGCATGGAATGCTCAAGTCAGTTGAGGCATCCCTGATTCAGAAGAGGGAAAGGAAATTGAAGGGCAAAGAAAAGATGAAGGGAATCGAGCTGGATGGTGAGACCAAGCCAGAGGACGACCCTAATTAATCACCTGCCAAGAAGGTAAAGCCCACAGAGGAAGTATCTTGTGCTTTCTGTCAAGTGTCAGGACACGCGATGAGAAAGTGCAAATACTACTGGGAAGATCAAAAGAAGAAGAAGTGCGTTCAAGCCTCTACTTCAGGTATCTTTGTTAATCTTCTTTTCTACTTAACCACTAAAGTATTGGATACGATATGTGGTTCTCACATTTGATGTGCAGGGTCTTCAAAGACAGTAGAAAACGAGGACATAAGCGATATGGACCTAGAAGTGGACGATGGAGCAAAAGTTGCTGCCAATGCTACTGAAGGAACATGAGAGCTTGGATAGCCCCTAGGGCTAGTTTATTGTTATTCTTTAAAGTTTTGAACATTATTTTCTCCTTATAAGAGATAAGGTAGATTTTATGTGTAAATATTTAAAGAATTGGTTCCTACTTTAATAAAGTAATGTTTGTTTGCTTATGTGATTTGCAAAAAAAATCATTATGTCTTAAATTAGAAACAATAACAATATTTATAACATTGATACAAGAAGGGGATTAAGATCCTACATACTTGTGGCAATTGTCGTCTTGTCCATACAAACAAGAAACGCCTTGAGAAGCTTCATATAGATGGACTTCTGAAGCTCACATGATTATGAATCATATGATGCTTGCAAGTCTTGTTTAAGATGGAAAGATGACAAGTGACATTCCTCGACTGTCCACAGCAATAGAATGTCTGACTTTTTGGGAAACATACATAGTTGATGTGTGAGGACCCACAAGTAGTTAAGCCAAAAGTAAATAAACTCTTACTAACTGCTTCAAAAGGCTAGATCTACGGCTACCCTTTTGAAATACAAGTCAGAGATCTTTTTGAAATAGAGATTTCAAAGAGAAGTAGAGAATTAACTTGACAAGAAAATCAAGTTACTTGATTCGATCAAGGGAACAAGGATTTGAGTCAAGAGATTGTTAATCATCTTAGAAGCTGTGAGAATGGTCTCACAACTTGCTCTTTCTAAAACCCCATAGTGGATGGTGTTTTGAGGAAAAGTATCAAACCCTATGGGATAAGGTTTGATCTATGATGAATCTAATTGATCTTCTGCCAACCTTTAAAGGTTGTGCTCTTGAAGCTGCTGACTTCACACTTAACCATTTCGTCTAAGAGACGCCATATGTGATATGGTATGGGAAGAGTCCCATAAATGTTTTGTCTCAATTTTGAGGACGTCAAGTTTATAATAAGCCAAGGGTAGATTATAAACTGTCTTCAAAACCCTCAAGAATGTGCTTATGGGATACCCTAAGAACGCATAAGGGGCATCAAATCAAACTACCCACCTGATTACAAAAGGGTTTGTAAGTCAGACGTGAATACCTTTTAAAAAGAATTCTTGTTTCCAAAAGAAACAGTGGGAGTAAGATGAATCTTGAAGGAGTTCAAGATCCACAAGACACTTGAGTGGCGCAGACGAAAATTAGAGAAGATCCGCAAGGAGTTGTGGAAGCTCCTCTAAAACATAAGGACAACAAAGTTCTGATAGAACACGTTCTCAGTTTCAAAGATGGGGATCTTTGGTCACTGAGAGCAGGGATGTGTTGCTCTAGGAGCGTGGTGAGCCCGCCACCTATCGAGAAACTTTTGTCATTGTTTGGGTAAAGATGTCAAAAGGGTTTGGCTTCTTTCAAAAACCTTGATATGTCCTATGTTTCCAATAAGGTTAGTGGGAGCACGTTTGAATTCTTGGTGCGATATGTCATTCACATATCGCTAGTCGAAAGTGACATTACTGTCTTAAGGATTGTGAATCCTAGATGAGTGAATCACTCTCGATGAAGGAAAGAAGTGGCCTATGGTATAGGCAACAAGAATCTATGGTGATAGATCTTGGAGACTTCTTGAGTTGAGTCAAAGGTACGTTCTTGGATAAGATACTGAAGGAGTTCAGTATGCGAGATTTCAAGAAGAGATTCATACCGATGAATCAAGTTTTGGTCCTTAGCAAGAATCAGTGTTTCCTGAGACACATGATGAGCAAAGGACACATGATTGGCATCCCTTATGCTTTGGCAATAGGATCCATCATGTTGTACCAGACCCAATATGTCCCTTGCCCTATGAATGACGAGTTGTGACCCTGTTGAGGTTCCCCGGGAAGCTGTCATTAAAGTCCTTGAGTACTTAAGAAGCACTAAGGACAAATTCTTGGTTTATGGTAGAATTAATGTGTAAAGTGTTACACAAGAAGCCCATTATTCAAGCTAACCAAGACTGATCGCAGTTAAAATGTATTCCCTGAACGTAGTAATCGTAAAGTTGGAATGGTTCCAAGCAGAGTACGATTACCGATTCTACAAAGAATGGGTTAGTCGCGTAGAGACGCAGACTGTAAAACAAGTGTCTGAAGTACACTTGGTGGTCGGCCTGTGGGACAGGAAGACACCAAATGGGAAGGAGTTCCCCACTGATGTTCCGACAGTGATAAGCACTCAGACAAGATCGCTTAGAGATGGTGATAATAAGATATGATAAACATAGCAGTCGAGGATATTTTGCCAAATCCTCTGAAAGAAACCCCAGCACAGGTCTTACATAAGTTCTATGTAATGTCAAGTGGGAATTAGACACATTAATGGATGTTCCTAAGTGTTAGGAACAGTTTTGATTAATGATTGTACCTAGTGCAAGTGGGAGTTTGATGGAGATTGTGCCCTAGGTGTTGGAGATTGTGCCCTAGGGCCAATCATTTTATAGATATGTTGAGAACATATCAATTAATTTATGGAGATAAATTAATGGTTATCATATTATTAGCATGTTTACTATGATAACAATCCGTGATTAATTATGAGATAATTAATCTAAACTGTCCCTGGTCGCTCATTCAAGTGGGAGCTTGAACTGAACTAAGACCAGCATGACCTCGGTGCATGAGATGCACGCACTAGATGCTGGGACGAGAGTCATGGTGCAATTACGTAAGGTGGTTACGAGTTGCTGGACTGACCCGGAGAGTCCTGCATGGGTTTAGTCATCAGCTTGTCTCTCCTGTACACCTGTCACGACGCCTTAGACCTGAGGTCATCATTATTCCGGCGTTGCAGTTGTCAGACTTTGGCTTAGTCTAACGCTGCCCGTAACAGGGTAGTCATAAGGGCTAAGTACGGGTTTGGTTGATTGCCGTGCTGAGGAATGTGGACTGACCAAAATTGGGATTTTGTTCCCCATTAAATTGGGAGATATCTTACTGGCGCCCTCGATGAGTCTGTCCAGGAAATGCATGGCCATGCTAGATATTGGGACTTACTCAAGGAGATCGAGAAAGTAAAGGTTTGGATCATGGGTGACTTTCCCGTGCCTGGTCCATGACCAAGATATCGCAGAACAATAGGGTCGGTGCCATGGAGGTACTAAGGTTAAGTCGGTTTTGGTAAAAACCGATAACTCACGTATTTTGGGTAGTTGTGATGGCTTGCTAGAGTCCGCTCACAGCTTGTAGGTCATGAGATGCCCTACTGCCAACTTCACGTGGGGCCTGCTGGGTCACACACGAGCAGGAACAGGACACCGTTCAAAAGGGACACGAATTAGGGTTAATTCGTGGGTCACTCCGGTGGCACGATTTAAGACAAAGAGGAAATGTCTGGGACATTATGTCTTGTCTTAATTGATCTACAGTTGTGAAGTATTTAAATTTGTGAGACAAATTTAAATATAATAATTGTTAAATAATTAATTTGGATTAATTATTTACAATTAAAATATTAAGGAAAAATAATTCAGATAAGGTTCCTAAAAGTTAGGAAATTATTGAATTATAAAATTCCCTAATATTGGCATGAGGGTGGCGCCTCTTTTATGATATTTAGGTTAATAAAATTGTTTTATTAATTTAAATAATAATTTGAATTCAAAAGATTTGATGGAGATATCAAAAGATTTGAATTCAAAAGATTTGATGAGATCTCAAATCAGGATCTTTGGAGAATCATGACTTCCTAAGAGTTAGGAAGGTTTTTGATTTATAAAATTCCAAAGAAATTTTAGAGGCATATGGCGCATCTTAGGTGGGTCCCATGGGAGATTTGATCTCTCATTTTGATTCTCTAAGATTATGATTTGAATTTAAATTTAATATTATGGTAATATTATAATTTAAAATTCAATTCATGAAAGCCATATTATTATAATTTAGAATTATAATAATGCTCTAAAAATAATTATATAAACCCTAGGGCTAGGCGCCTAGGTCAAGCAAGCATGAGAGAGAATTCATTTGTGCAATTTTCATCCTCCTAGTTGAGAGAGATAGAAAATTCGCCTCCTTCAAAACCCCTAGCTTCCAAGTGAGGAAAAATTTGGTTCTCAAGAGTTGAGAGGGGAAAATCGAGTTGGCCTAAGAGTTAGGCAATTCGATTTGTGGTTGCCAAATTAGGGTTTGTGAGAGAAGGAAAAACAAGAAGAGTTCTTGTGGGGAATTCTCATGCGCCACCTTTTGGAGTTTGAATCAAGAAGGAGTTCTTGAGTTCAAACACACTGTAGATTGGTCCCTAGTTCTTTTGGAGAAAAGAACTGAAGGCTAGCACCTTGGTGCCCGAAGAAACTGTTCGTGTGGATTACTGGCAGAGGGAGAACGCTGGGAGTGGGCTCCTTGGACACGCCTTGTACAACCAGAGGATTGAAACTCGTGAGGTATACCACTATCTATAAAAGTTTTAAATTCTACTAGCGGATCCGTTCGGGAATTTTAGGACCTAGCGTGTTTTATTTTAATTTTATTTTTGCTTCCGCTGCGTTAGGCGCCTACAATTCCCAACAGTAGTATCAGAGCCACGCTAGTTCTAGGATTTAAAACTGTTTATGTGTACATGTGATGTATGATATGTGTGTTTACCGCTTTCAATCACGTTTTTGGTTTTACAAAAATCCACCGAACTTTTTCTTAAAAATTCAATCTACAGAAAAAGGTGCAAATTATATGTATGAGATACATATAAGTCGATTGGATCGACTGGAAAATTTTTCTTGATGATTTAGGCCAAAATCGAAATTCCTCTATAATTATAATTAAAAGTGTTTTAATTATAATAATTATAAAGGTGGCTGAAAATTATTAAAATTTGGAATTTTAATATTTTTGGGGGTCAATATTTATAAATTCTTGAATGAGATTCATGGTATTTATAATTATTGACAAAAGGCCTAATCTCAAGAAAAGGGCATGTTAAAATTGCACAGACCTAAAGTAAACACAATTTTAAAAGAGTTTTAATTTTTGTGTTTGTTACCGTGTTTGACAATAATTATATGAAGTGTTCATATTTATATTGTGTGGTGTTGGATATGGCTCTAGGAGGTTTATTTCGGTAAATACGGCCTGCGTGTCGTCTCCCTCTACTCTGGATGTAAAATTTAAATTTCTGTTTATACCTCAATGTAACTGGGGTTTATTCACGTGTAATTTTTATTTTTCCTTTTAGAAAGGTTCTCTCATTGGCTTGGGAGAACTCTAGGGTAGATGGGCCATATCTAAACACGGTGTTTTTTTATGCATTTAGTTGTATGAGATGCGCTAGATGTATGTTTTAGGCTGCGATTTTAACATGCTAATTTATATATATATCGCGCTACCACGTATACGATACGAGCGTGGGATTTTGTATGAGATACAAAATCTAGGCACATGTTTATATGTATGAGATACATGGGGAATAAACATGTGACATGACTCGTTTAATTTTAAAAGGAGTTTTAAAATTAAACTATAAATCGGAACAATTTTATAAATAAAATCAAACCCTTTTAGAAAATTTAAGTAATTAATGCCATCGCTAAAACGCCCTGCCAAAATCTTGTTCATCGTGGAGCGGTGATCGCCTCCGCGACACGTATCTGCCTTGACCTTGAGGAAGCACGGGTGAATGGGATTTTCAACACGATGCCTGTTGAAATCTTGGTACCTTTGAATGCGGTGATCGCCTCCGCGACACGTATTGCAGTTGGGCCTTGATGATATGGGGGTTGGCCTTTGGGCCTCATTGTCTTGAACTTAGCCATTCACATGTTTTACCGAGTGACTTAATGGGGTTATCAAAACGGTTTTGGACCTCAAGGCATTAGATGGGATAAACATGCCATAAGTATCATGAGATGATACAGTCCCATAAGGATCTAAGAGTCACATGAGATGTGATTGGTAAGGAGTTACCTACCTAAATAACTAAAGGGTGCATGATCGCCTCCGCGACGGTAAACTTTAGTGAAATATGGATCTTAGCCACCAATAATAAATTTCACTGGGTTTTATAAAATGGTGGAAGTATTTTTCTGCTAAATAAACTTTTCATATCTTAATTGTAGAATCACTGGCAACAAATAATAGTTCATCACTATCACTGCGATCTGTCGTTGAGAAGGACAAGTTGTCTAGGACAAAATTCCTTAAATGGTATCGTAATTGAGAAATGTTCTCAACCCAACGATGGAAGCTGCTGACTTCCTAGGTTGGTTTTGTAATTAGAGATTTGTTCTCATCCAACCAAGGAAATTTTATGTCCTAGAGATCCCTCCCCTGAAGAGCATGCCAAGGACGCTCCAAGAGGATAGAGAATTGCTTGGAGAAGCACTTCAATGACTCTGTGGACGTCACTTGCCTTGATGCTAGCCACAATAGTTCAAGAGTTGAACAAGGGAATATTGTCGGCTGTAGAGATGGTCACACATCTCATGGAAACGTTCCAAAATCAGGGAGAAAGGGAAGGGCAAAGGAAAGAGGAAAGGAGACGCCGAGTTTGGTGAGACCAAGCCAGCGGCTGAGCCTAACCCACTACCTGCCAAGAAGGCAAGGCTTTTAAACGATGCAATTTGCCTTTTGAGAAATGGGAAATTGTATTGGAAGATCAAAAGAATAAAAGGAGAGATAAGATCTCTACTTCTGGTATCTTCGTTATAGACGTTCACTTGTCTACTATAACCGCTTGTGTATTAGATACAGCATGTGGTTTTCACATTTGATGTGAAGGGTCTTAGAGACAGTAGAAAGCTGGACAGAAGCAAGATGGACCTACGTGTGGGCAATAGAGCAAGGGTTGCTGCTGTTGCTGTAGGAACATGCGAGCTTGTTTTGCCCTCTGGGCTTAACCTATTGTTATCATGTACCTTCTTTAAGGTTTAAACAATGCTTCTCTTTCTTATTAGATAAGGAAGTTTTTGCATGTGTTAACTGAGAAGAATGGTGTTCAATTCATTAAGATGATGTTTACTTGCTTATGGTGATTTGCAAGGTAATCATTGCATCTTGAAAATTGAACGTTAACACGATAACAATATCTATAACACCGATACGAAAAGGATTGAGATTAGCGAATCTAATCCTATATACCTTTGGCATTGTCGTTTAGACCATATAAACGAGAAACGCCTAGAGAAGCTCCATAGAGATGGACTTCTAAGCTCATTTGATTTTGAATCATATGATGCTTGCGAATTCTTGTTTACTTGGAAAAATGACAAAGGCGGCTTTTCACTGGCCACAGTGAGAGGGCATCTGACTTGTTGGGGATCATACATGGTGATGTATGTGGACCCATGAGTACACAAGCTAGAGGTGGTTGCTCTTACTAGCTGCTTCAATAGGTTTGACTTGGGCTACCTATTAAAGCATAAGTCGGAGTCTTTTGAAATGGAGATTTCAAAGTGAAGTAGAGAACTAACTTGACAAGAAAATCAAAGTCCTTCGATCGGATCGAGAAGACTAGTATTTGAGTCAAGAATTTGTTGATCATCTTAGAAGCTGTGAGATGGTCTCACAACTTACCCCTTCTGAGACCCCATGGGGATGGTGTTTCCGAGAGGAGGAATCGAACCCTATTAGATATGGTTCGATCTATGATGAGTCAAACTGATCTTCCGCCATCCTTTTAAGGATATGCTTTAGAAGCTGCCGTGTTCACACTTAACCGTGTTCTGTCTGAGGCAATTGAGAAGACACCATATGAGATATGGATGGGAGGAGTCCCATAGTGTCTTATCTCAAAATTTGGGTGTAAAGTTTACGTTAAGCAAACGATAAACTATCTCCCAAAAGGTGCTTGTAGGGTACCCCAAGGAAACGAGGGGATACTATGTTTACTGCCCATCTGACAACAAAGAGTTTGTAGTCAGAAGTTGATCTTCTTAGAGAAGGATCTTGTTTCCAAAGGAAACAGTGGGAGTAAGGTAGATCTTGAAGGAGATTCGAGATCCACAAGGCACTTCAGAGGCACAGACGAAAACTGGAGAAGAGAACCACAAGGTGTTGTGGAAGCTCCTCCAATGACACAAGGACAACGAAGTTCTGATAGAACACGTTTTCAACCACAAAGATGTGGATCTTTGGTGACTGAAAACAGGGATGTGTTGCTCATAGAGCGTGGTGAGCCTACCACCTATCAAGAAACTTTCACCTCAACTCCGAGAAATGGGTTGAAGCCATGAAGGCTGAGATGGCAACGTCAACGTCTTCAAGGCTAGGCTAGTTGCAAAGGGTTTTCCTTTTCCCCTGTTGCAATGGCCAAGACCATTAGGATCCTGCTTGCCTATGAGATATGGCAAATGGATGTCAAAACAGCCTGGAAGGCTGCCCGAGGATGTTTGCGACACAACCTGAGGGGTTTGAATATCCAGAGGAACCAGTAAAAGTGTGCAAGCTTTGGAAATCCATTTATGGATTGAAGCGAGCATCACAGAGTTGGAATCATCGTTTTTGATGAAGTAGTCAAAGAGTTTGGCTTCTCACAATTGTGTTCTTGGTGTTGTATGTCAATGACATATTGCGCATTGGAAATAATGTTCCAACCTTAGAAGATTGTGAATCTTGGTTGTGAAAATATTTTTCAATGAAGGAAGAAGCTGCCTATATTCTAGGCATTAAGATCTATGGAGATAGATCTAGTAGGCTTCTTGGATTGAGTCAGAGTACAGACTTGGATGAGGTACTGAAGGGGTTCAGTATGCGAGACTCCAAGAGGGATTCATGTTGATGAATCAAGGATTGACCCTGAGCAAGAAACAGTGTCCCAAGACACTTGTGAAGCAAGGGCGCATGAGTGGCATCCCTTATGCTTCGGCAATAAGAACCATCATGCTGTGTACTCGACCCGATGTGTCGTTTGCCCTGAACGTGACAAGCTGGTTCCAACAAGACCCTGGTGAGGATCCTTGTACCGCTGTCATAAGCATCCTCAAGTACTTAGGAAGAACTAAGGATGAAATCTTGGATTATGGTGGAATACATGTGTAAGAGTTACACGGGTGCCCGTTTCCAAAAACCTACCAAGATAAAATCGCAGTATGGATACGTGTTTCTCCTGAACGGAAGGCATCGTGAGTTGGAAAGAGTTTCCAAGCAGAGAGCACGATTGCTGATTCTACAACAAAGGGTTGGTCGCGTGGAGACGCAGACCGTAAAACTTGTGTCTGAGGAGTGATTGGTGGTCGCCCTGTGAAGACAGGAAGACACCAAATGGGATTGGATCCCCACTGATGTTCCGACAGTGATATATGTATGCA
>QANZ01018310.1:77644-114287 GCA_003254925.1 Chamaecrista fasciculata
GTCCAGCAACTCGTAACCACCTTACGTAATTGCACCATGACTCTCGTCCCAGCATCTAGTGCGTGCATCTCATGCACCGAGGTCATGCTGGTCTTAGTTCATTTTCGTTCCCACGAAAACAATCGACCAGGGACAAATTTAGATTAATTATCTCATAATTAATCATGGACGTTATCATAGTAAACATGCTAATAACATGATAACACATTAATTTATCTTCCATAAATTAATAATATGTTCACAACATATTTACATAAAACGATTGGCCCTAGGGCACAATCTTCAACACTAAGTTGCTTTTGTTTTCTTCCGCCATGTGCTGAATAGGATTGATACCCTCTTAATTCTTTTGCATCCTTGTTTTCTACTTTTTCTTGACAGCTTTGCCCAGGAGTGCAAAGATTAAAGTGTGGGGGAGTTATCTCTCGAGGAACTTTTGTGCAAGGTTTAAAAGCAAACAATACCAAATTATCACAAATCGGGTGAAAGCAAGGGAAAGTTATTCTTTGAATGTTTATCTATGACCTAAAACAATAATTAAATAAAGCAATAATATTTTTTGGTTTTTTGACTAAAAGGACTAAAATGAAATTAATAATAATAAATGAGTTAAACAACCACAGAGAGAAAAGCACCCGATGGAGCATATGGATCAAACAATCATCACTATATAAAATTATGTTAGAGTTATCTCACATTGATCACCCTAAGATAGTCACTAACCAAGCAACTTACATTGACAAACTTATCATGAAAGCATCTCAAACAAGACGAATTCATAACAAGACATGAAAACCTCATTGAATTGATGAATAATTGATTAAGAGTCACAATCTCTATAACAAACACTATTGTCAGAGCTAATACATCAATAATAATAATCAAACTAGCATTCACTCAAAGGGTTACAATCAAGATATATATGAAAGAATCAAGTTCAACTCTCAATCTAAAGAATAGAATAAGAATAACAATCAAGTTCCAATTCTAAACCAAGAAACAGAAACAAGAAAGAATCCTAATCCGAATGTGAGAAAACTCCCTAGATGAAGCTCCTAGCTCATGCTTTAATCCATTGCTCCTCCAGGTTGAGGAGTTTAGCTACTCATGGTGCAGATAATCACAACAACATGTGCAAATCCTGACTAAACCGCCATAGCACCAAAAAAAACTCCCAAGAAGATGAAGAATGGTGAAAGGTGTTGATGGAAAAGATGGAAGACCACTCTCTAGGGTTGCTAACTACTGAAATCTGACCTAGGGTTGAATAATATATCAATTTCGGATCATCCCCAAGTGGAACGGGTCAAATTCATCGAGAAAAAGGCTTGGGCTCGCATAATTAAAATAGTCGCAAATCCCGCTGCGGATCCTTCCGGCGGCGGTTTTGGCGGCAGGTTTGACAAAAGCTTTGAATTCATATCGATTTGGTCTCTGACTCGTCTCCAAACATCCCTAGGCCTTCCTCGAAGTATTTCAACACTTTGGACTTCATTAAAACCTATCAAGAACACCGAGAAACTATGTGAATTCTCAGGATAAAGAGGATCAATCAAATAATAAAGATTAAACCCGAGAAAAACCACACAATTAATCACAAAATAGTCCAAATAATCATCAAACCTCAAGGCATCATATTTTATCATAAAAGGACATAAAGGCATGCAATTGAATCCCAAATGAATATAAAATGCCCTAAAATGTCACTAAAATATATGATGAAATATGGTCAGATCAGAGCCTAGGTTGCCTACAAAAAGCAAGGATCCCGGTTCATTTACCATTCCTTGTATGATAGGGAGAGCTGTAGTAAATGGAGCATTGTAGGATCTAGGAGCAGCAATCAACGTCATGCCCTAGTCGGTCTACGATTCCTTGAATATGGAAGGACTGAAGGACATGGGGTTGATGTTGGAGGTTGTGCCCTAGGGCCAATCATTTTGTGTAAAATGTTATGAACATTTAGATTAATTTAAAGAGATAAATTAATGTGTTATCATAATTAGCATGTTTACTATGATAGCGTCCGTGATTAATTATGAGATAATTAATCTAAATCTGTCCCTGGTCGATTGTTTTCGTAGGAACGAAAACGAACTAAGACCAGCATGACCTCGGTGCATAGAGATGCATTCACTAGATGTTGGGACGAGAGTCATGGTGCAATTACGTAAGGGGTTACGAGTTACTGGAGTGACCCGGAGAGTCCTGCATGGGTTTAGTCATCAGCTTGCCTCTCCTGTACGCCTGTCGCGATGCCTTAGACCTGAGGTCATCATTATTCCGGCGTTGCAGTTGTCAGACTTTGGCTTAGTCTAACGTTGCCCGTAACAGGGTAGCCATAAGGGCTAAGTACGGGTTTGGTTGATTGTCGTGCTGAGGAATGTGGATTGGCCAAGATGGGATTTCGTCCCTCATTAGATGGGAGATATCTAACTGGCGCCCTCGATGAGTCTGTCCAAGGAAAAAGAGTGGCCACTCAGGAAATTGGGACTTACTCAGGGAATCGAGAAAGTTGTGGTTTGGATTATGGATGACTTTCCTGTGCCTAATCCATGACCAAGATATCGTAGGACAATAGGGTCTATGACAAGGTGGTACTAAGGTTAAGTCGGTTTTTGGTAAGAACGATAACTCACGTGTTTTGGGTAGTCGTGATGGCTTGCTAGAGTCTGCTCACGACTTGTAGGTCATGGAGATGACTTGCTGCCAACTTCACGTGGGGCCTGCTGGGTCACACATGAGCGAGATCAGGACACCGCTTAAAGGGACACGAATTAGGGTTAATTCGTGGGTCACTCCGGTGGCACGATTTAAGACACAGCGAAATGTCTGGGACATTAAGTCTTGTCTTAATTAATCTACAGTTGTGAAATATTTAAATTTGTGGGAAAAGTTTAAATATAATAATTGTTAAATGATTAATGGGGATTAATTATTTACAATTAAAATATTAGGGAAAAATAATTGAGATAAGGTTCCTAAAAGTTAGGAAATTATTGAATTATAAAATTCCCCAATATTAATATGAGGGTGGCGCCTCATTTGATATATTTGGATTAATAAAATTGTTTTATTAATTTAAATAATAAGTTTGAATTCAAAAGATTTGATGGAGATATCGAAAGATTTGATTCAAATAGCGATTTGGTGTGATCTCCACTCAGGATCTTTGGAGAATCATGAATTCCTAAGAGTTAGGAATGTTTTTGATTTATAAAATTCAAGGATAAATAGAGGGAGATGGCGCATTGCTCTTGTGGGTCCCATGGGAAGATTTGATCTTCCATTTGATTCTCAGAGATTGCATTTTGAATTTAAATTGAAATATTAAGGTAATATTTTAATTGTAAATTCAAGTCCTAAAATAATTATATTATCAGAATATCATAATTTTAGGAAATATTAAATCACCAAAAATTATAATTATATATAGGGAGCAAGTCGACTTGCCCCCTAAGCAAGTCTAACCCTAGCTTTTGATTTTCTTCCTCCTTGTAGAGAGAGAGTGAAAATCGCCCTTTGCACCTAGAGAGAGAAAAGTCGATTTTTCTAAGAGTTAGAGAGAATCCACTTGGCTCCAAAACTAGGGTTTGTGAGAATAGAGAATTTCAAGAAGGTGTTCTTGTGGGTGCTCTCTATTGCGCCACCTTGTTGCTGAATCAAGAAGGAGTTTTTGAGTTCATACACTGTAGATTGGTCCCTGGTTCTTTTGGAGAAAAGAACAGAAGGCTAGCACCTTGGTGCCCAAGAAACTGTTCGTGTGGATCACCGGTAGAGGGAGAACGCTGAGAGTGGACTCCTTGCACACGCCTTGTACAACCAGCCGATTGAAACTCGTGAGGTATACCACTATCTAAAAGTTTTAAATTCTGCTAGCGGATCCGTTCGGGAATCCTAGGACTAGGCGCTTTTATTTTTATTTTATATGTTTGCTTCCGCTGCGTTTGGCGCCTAGAATTCCCAACAGTTGATTCTGCAACTAGCCGACAAGAGTAGCAGACGCCCCTTAGGGATAGTAGAAGACGTCCTAGTTAAGGTGAAAGATTTGATCTTTCCCGCAGAATTTTATGTCCTAGACACCGATGGTGAGAGAGCTACCGATTACACTATAATACTAGGTAGACCTTTCTTACGGACTGCTAATGTCAATATTAGCATGAAGGACAGAAAGATTACTGTGGAAGATGGACATGAAAAGATCACCCCTATGATGTACAATACATAGCAATCTAACGACGAATTCTCTGTTTTGGGAACGCCAAGTATTTGTACATCTAGTAAAGATCTAGGAACCACATCTAATAATCACCCTAAGGAGGAGGACCTCGAACTTAAAGAACTCTTGAACTTAGTGCCTCATAATCCTACCCCGCATATACCCGAAATAGACCTCGAAGATATGAACCTTAGTTCATTCTTCGAAGAGGAGGAAGGCCTCATAACTTCCAAAGTTAAAAAGAAACCAGCACCAAAACATAATTCTTCCAAGCACAAGGCTGTATGGCAACCTGTGTGCCACAAAAATAACCAAGTTATAGCTCTATGCTATGGTGTTTTTAGTTTTGCAGAAAAGGAGATAAGGACGGAAGACTTTGATTGCCTACTCTCAGACAATTACAAGCCCAAGACCCGTACCTCCATGTGCTCGTGCAAAAGCTTAGGCATATGTGTTGAATGCCCAAGCATCGAAGAATGGTTCCATGACGTAGATGCCGTATGCAAAAATACCACTGAAGTCATTCATATGGACTTCATAGGCATCGACGAAATGCTCGATCCAAAGCGTAAAGAAATCACTATTGAAGATATGAATCATCCCAAAGGATCATTCACCGACGACGCAGAGATCACTAAACAAGGTACGATCTCGAATAAGAATGCATTATATCGTATTATTATGCGAGACTACTACCTTAGGACTAGATTGCATAAAACACGTCGGTATAGGATAAATAAGAAAATAAGTTATCGGTCACGAATAAAACATAAAAATCTTAAAAATAAGAAAGTGGTGCGGAACCTTATCCGAGCCACCCTCTTCAAGGACGAGAATGGCAACCGATGTGGACAAAGGATCTCTGCTGTGCGAAGGATGGGCGGATACCTCGTGAAGGTCCGCCACGAAACCTTCAGGCCACCCTGAAGAATTTTCACGATGCCTTCTTCCCACTTACACGTTTCCCGCATAACTGTGGGGGAAGAAGAGGGTTATCTCGAAACCCTAATTCGTAGTTTAGGACCCTAGAATTTGTATTAGACAAATTCTAGATTTTCCATTCTTAGTTTTAGATTTTTAGTTTATTCTTAAGTTAGAGTCTTGCAACCAGATGACAGAAATAAAAAGTTTTTAATTTATATTTTTGTGTCACCGCTTGTGCCGGCGGCACAATGTCAAATTATTTGAAGAGTTTGATCACAATCGATCTCTACCAAATCTGATTTAAATTTTGAATTTAAATCGCGCGGATTTGATGAATATCCTAGATTTTATCCCTATAAATACCCCCCTTAGACCTCTAGGCCTCTCACAAAGCTCTCATAATCACTTATATAACTCCTAGAACTCCTAGAGAAGTCTCGCTTTAGAGTCTGAATTCTCTCCTTCCCAAGTTCTTCTCCGATCTAAGGTGAGCCTTTACGGTCTTTCTTTGAGTTCATTAGGAACTGTTAGGATAGGTTCTTCTTCTCAATTTCCGGTTCTTAGAACTTATCTTTGCGTATAAATAGTTAATTGGTGGGCCTTGCTGTTCAAAATTTTTACAAAAAAAAAATTCGCGACAACTTTTTGTGCCAACGGCACACACTAACGGCACAGTCCCAATTTAAAATTTTGTTGCGAGATAAGATTTAGAGGTAATTTGAGTTAGGTTTTTAGAGTCTAGATAGTTTATCGTAAGTTTTCTAAATTCCTCGATAATTATAATAATTATAATTATTGATCTGTAGATATGGCCCAATTCAAGAGCCTCCAAGAAAAGTGTCATCATGATGATTATCCTCAAGCAAGCACGGACAGTAATGCCACTCAAAGATTCAAGTTTTATGTTACTATCTCCGATGACGACTCAGAGGCGGAACCTGAGTAATACGTTCCTCACTATTCTCTCAGTCCCGAGTTTGAACCCACGGTCCTTGAGAAGGAAGTATATAGTCTCCGACAGACTGTGGAGGAATTACAAGAAGAAATCGCTCACCTTCATGCTCAATTGGATAACAGCAATGCATAAAATATCTACAACATTTAGAATACGATAGGGACTAATCTAGTTGTGTTTTAATTTTATTGTTTCGCATTTTATTATTCTGTCTTTTATTATTCAATCTTTTATGGATCATTCGGTTTTATTATTCTGTCTTTTACTTTTCAACTTTCTAATCTATTCAATCAACACTTTACCTTTCATTCTTCATAAATAAAATATTTATTTGGATTTTTTTTCTTTATTGATCTCAAGCTTTCTCGTTGACAAAAAAAAATTATTAATTTCCCAATTTTAAATTTCCTCTTTTATTTCCCTTATACTTTTAGTACTGCCCTTTAACATTGAGGACAAGAACTTCTAACTGTGAGGAAGAGAGGAGAAAATTCACGCTCTTATCTTAATCTTTTCTCTTATTTAATTCTAACATTGAGGACAATGTTAAGTTTTAAGTGTGGGGGAGAGGAGTAAGTTAGAGTAACTTACATTTTGGTTTACCAAAAAAATTTTAAATTTTAAGTGCTATTTTGAAAATCTTATGAATTTTAAAATTTAAAATTATTATTTTCGCCTATTTTAGTGCTTGATTTAAATAATCTACACTTTTATTTTTCACTTTTTGAGTAGAAATTCGAATTAGTTGAATTTTTAATATGTTTTAAAGTATTAAGTGAACAATTTCATATTTATGGTAAGAGGTTAGTCTTAGTTGTTTTCTATAGCCTTAGAATAATCTAAGTAATTTTCTAAGTTTAGTAGAATTGTTTAATTTTTATAGACCAATTTGAGAGAAACCCACCCTAGTTGGAAGATTAAATCCTAATAAACCTTTGCTGAAAGAATAGATTTTCTCCTCTGTCTCGTCCCTATAGTCAAGCTGTTGTAAATTTACCTCCCTCTCCTCTGCTGAAAACACCAGAAAAATCAGTTGAATTGTCCTCCTCTATTGTACAACCCTCTCCTCTTACTGCGCAGTCCTCTCCTTCACATTCTTCCCCATACACTCAGAAAAGTGTTACTATTCCCATTACCGTTGTTGCATCTGAGTATGGTCAATGCAATGCCTCTCCAGGACAAATTGTTGATAGAATCTTTCCGCTGAAAATGCATTTCATTCCAGAACCCTTTAAAACCAGAAAATGGTATGAAGCTATTCTTGTTGCAACAGAATCCATTGAGCTGACCCATCTAGATAGAAATTCTAAAAAGCTTTCTTGCCCTGCTGATGATGAAGTTGGTTTTTCTAACTGTCGCTGATTGGGATAAGCATGTACTTACCCCCAAGCTTTTCCTATTGAAATCACTCCTCCCAGTTTCACTTATTTTGATTACCAAGCTTCATGGTATAATTTTCTTTATCTCAGACCAGGTGCAAATCATTCGCGGTTTGTTTGGATTAGAAAAGGTTTAGACAAATTCCTATTATTGTTTGTTAAATGGTTTTATTATTTTGGTTTAACCCAAGATGTTTTGCCCCCTGATCAGCCCAAATATGAACAAGTTATTTGACCTTCTTTTCATATGTTTAAAATGATAATATATTGTAATTAGACCAATTAATATGCTAAAGGCTGCACCAAGGTATGGCATAATAAAGTGGATAAAATAGGTTAATTAGTGTTTATTTATTATACTTTATAAATAGGTGCTACTTAATGTTTATTGAGTAAACTACTAAATTGGTCCCTAGATTATTGACTCGGTGCCAGATTGGTCCCCGAATTTAGGAAATTGACAAATAGATCCCCGAATTTTTCTAACGAGTCAAATAGGTCCCTGAATTTTTCTAACATTTGTCAAATAGGTCCTTCTGTGCATGTTATTCGGGGACCTATTTGATTAACGTTAGAAAAATTCGGGGACGTATCTGACTCGTTAGAAAAATTCGGGGACCTATTTGTCAATTTTCTAAATTCAGGGACCAATCTGTCAGTGAGCCAATAATCCAGGGACCAATTTTGTAGTTTACTCAATGTTTATTTAATGTTTTAGATATCCAAACAGGGCCAAACCGAAAAGGGAAACGTCAGAGAATCAACGAGAAGATCACACAAGCACAAGAAACGCTTGTGCCGTTGGATGAGCTGCCGGCACATGGTAGCAATTCTTGCGGCACACGTCGTTTTGGTCAGCCAGGATTCAAGATGTCAAGATACAGTCGAGATATTCCGCATATCTCGTTGTGCCGTGATCTTGTGCCGCCGGCACATCCCGCGGCCCATAGCCAATTCAGTTCCACAACTTGCGGACCAAGTCGACTACTCATGCCTATAAATAGAGCTCGTCATTCCACGCTCAAAGCACGCTGAGACCACAATCATTTGAATAGTTTAGAGTTTCTCTTCCTAGAGCATGAGTAACTAATTAGGTAGATACTCGAGGAATGCCTTAAGGATGTGACTTGAGTTCATCATGTTCTTCATAAAGTCCAGATGTTGATGTTGCATTTATGAAGTATTCGCAATTCCTTCATGGTAAGTGTTGAAGTTGTTTATAAATTAGATTGATAGTTCGATACTTTATTAGGGATAAAACTTGATATTCCTGGAGTCTATCTCTTTTACGATTAATAAAGTTTGCTCTTTAAACACGTTTACATGGTTGGTCCATGAAGAGTATTCTATCTATCTTAGAAAGTATGATTATTAGGATTGTTCTTCATTCATGTTTGTTCTATAATCTGATATTGTAATAATAAAGATTGCCTTGAAGATCAATAAATAAATGCTCATATTTCCCAAGTCTTGGTTGAGTTATCTATCCTAATTATACATCTTTCATCATTGTTTAATTTATTAGTGTTTAATGTTATAAATACATCAATGAACATGGTTAATTAAATGCAAATTAATTATCTGCTCTTAATCTTTTATGAACTATGATAGTCCATCTCTAGGGTTTCTCTCAAGTATTGTTTTCATCATTTGTATTCATATATTCGTGAAACTTTTATAATCAAAATTATAAACTACAACCTTCATCACAATTCTCTTAGTCTCATCACATTGAGTTCCACGAGAGATTCGACCTTGGGTTAGCATCCATACTATATTCTAATAAATACAGTAATACTTGCGAGGCTCAAGTATTATTAAATTTGGCTCGCTTGATAGCTTATGACGAGTGTCCGACCACCCCCCTTTGCAAACCAAATTGATTCTCAGAAATACGTGTTTCAGCCCTCAACCTCCTCTCAATAACCTTCTCCCATAATTTCATAGTATGGCTCATGAGTTTGATTCCCCTGTAGTTCCCGCAGTTCTGAATATCTCCTTTGTTTTTGTACACAGGAATAAGGGTACTCTTCCTCCATTCATCCGGCATGTTCTTGGAACGCAAAATCACATTGAAAAGTTTGGTTAACCAGCTCACTCCCTTGCCTCCTAAACTTTTCTACACCTCAATTGGTAGATTATCCGGTCCAACTGCTTTCCCATTATCCATCCTTCTCAGAGCTTGTACCACTTTCTGCTCTTGAATTCTACGATAAAAGTTGTAGTTGAGGTCCTCTTCCTTACTTATTCCATCTGAATTGTAACTTGTCATCTGACCCTCGTTGAAGAGTTTGTGAAAATAATCCTTCCATCTATCTTGAATGTCATGATCCTTAACCAAGATTTTACCCTCCTCATCCTTGATGCATTTCACTTGATCGATATCTCTTGTCTTACGCTCTCTACTCTTAGCAAGTTTGAAGACTCTTCTCTCTCCATCTTTAGTCCCGAGAGCCTGATAAAACCCTTCGTAAGCTTGGTTTCTTGCCTCAGCCACTGTCTTCTTAACATCTTTCTTAGTTGCCTTATAATTCTCCCAACTTTCACTATTTCTTGTAGCTTGCCATTCTTTAAAACATTTCCGCTTGACCTGAACCTTATCTTGAATGCTTGCATCCCACCACCATGATTCTTTTCCTTTAGGCCCAACACCTCGTGAGATACCCACAGTTTTAGCCGCAACCAACCTAACACTTTCAGCCATAGTGTTCCACATGTGATTAGCATCGCCTTTTACCTCCCACACCCTCTCTGCTAGCATCCGTGTTTTGAAGAGCTCTTGAGCTTCACCTTTTAGTTTCCACCACCTTGTTCTAGGGCTTGGTTTATGCTTATTTCTTCCAACTCTGTTTTTAATAAGAACATCCATAACCAACACCCTATGCTGGGTAGTTAAACTTTCACCAGGGATGACTTTACAATTTGTGCACAATGCTCTATCCGATCTCCTTACTAGAAAGAAATCGATTTGAGAACATGTTGCCCCGCTCTTGTATGTGATAATTGTTGGAGATTCCCCAGGGAAACACGCAGCGGAAGAATCGTAAATTAAAAAAAAAATTGCGCCCCCGAGGAAAAACCACCCTGAGATCCGCTAGCTGAAATTTAAAACCAGATATGAAAAGTGTTATACCTCAGGCTTTCAATCGGATTGGTGATACTGGTGAGTCTAGAAGTCCGTCTCCACGTCCTTCCTCTACCGGTGATCCACACGAACAGTTTCCCGAACACGAGGTGCTAGCCTCCACGCCTCTTTCTCCAAAGAGACTCGGGATCCAATCTACAGATTCTGAATTCAGGAACTCTTTCTCTGAACTCCAGGTGGATGGCGCCACAGATCAACAATCAGCAACAAAACTCCTTTTGTTCTATTGTTGTCTTCAAACCCGTAGAACCCACAACTTTCGATAACTCTTCTAACTCCTTAGAAGAAAATCGACTTCTCTCCTAAGGAAGGTGGGTGTCGATTTTTCTCTCTCTACAAAGGAGGAATTTCGACTTCTCTCTGATAGTGAGCTAGGGTTTCAGAATGTGCAAGGCATGAACAATTCGACTTGTGTGTCTTGGAGCTAGGCGAATTGCAGGCTTTATATTTACTAAAATTACACTAATTTTATAAATATAAAATCTATGATATTCTGATAATATCATATTTTAGGCTTTGAATATCTAATTAAAATATTCCCAGAATATCTTAATTCAAATTCAAATTGCCAACTCAGAATCACAATTTGAAGATCAAATCTTCCAAGTGGGACCCATGAGTCTAGGCGCCTATTAGCTCCAATTATTGGGAATTTTATAAATCAAAAATAACTCCTAAAATTAAGGAAGTCATAACCAACTTATATTATCCCAATATTTTTGAATTAAAATATTACAATAATATTTCAAATTCAAATTTTGAATTTCGAATTTAGATCTAATATTGAATTAAAATATTACCCCATTATCTTAATTCAAATCTAGAATCTCAAATTCAAATTCAAATTCATGACTTAATTAATAAAACATTTTTATTAATTAAATCCCCATAAAATGAGGCGCCACCCTCAACTAAATATTAGGGAATTTTATAAATCAATAATCTCCTAACTTTTAGGAATTATTTAATTTATTATTTCCCAATATTTAAATTGCAAATAATTAATCTCTATTAATTATTTACCAATTATTAAATCATGTAGAAAATTTAAGACAAGACATAATGTCCCAGACATTTCCTCTGTGTCTTAAATTAGGCCACGGAGTGACCCACGAATTACCCTAATTCGTGTCCCTTAAAAGGTGTGTTCTAATCCTGCTCGTGTGTGACACAGTAGGCCCCACGTGAAGTTGGCAGTAGGTCATCCCTATGTCCTACAGGTCGTGAGCGGACTCTAGCAAGCCATCGCGACTACCCAAAACACGTGAGTGAATCGATCGTTACCAGAACCGATTTTAACCTTCGTACCTCCTAGGCACTGACCCTACTGTTCTGCGATATCTTGGTCATGGATCAGGCACGGGAAAGTCATCCATGATCCAAACCTTTACTTTCTCGATTCCTTGAGTAAGTCCCAATATATTGAGTGGCCACTCCTTTCCTGGACAGACTCATCGTAGGCGCCAGTAAGATATCTCCCAATTTAATGGGGAACAAAATCCCAGTCTTGGTCAGTCCACATTCCTCAGCACGGCAATCAACCAGACCCGTACTTAGCCCTTATGGCTACCCTGCTACGGGCAACGTTAGACTAAGCCAAAGTCTGACAACTGCAATGCCGGAATAATGATGACCTCAGGTCTAAGGCGTCGTGACAGGCGTACAAGAGAGGCAAGCTGATGACTAAACCCATGCAGGACTCTCTGGGTCAGTCCAGCAACTCGTAACCCCTTACGTAGTTGCACCATGACTCTCATTCTAGCATCGCATGCGTGCATCCCTATGCAGTGAGGTCATGCTGATCTTAGTTCATTTTCGCTCCCACGAAAATAATCGATCAGGGACAGATTTAGATTAATTATCATATAATTAATCATGGACGTAATCACAGTAAACATGCTAATAATGTGAAAACCATTAATTTATCTCTATAAATTAATCCATATGTTCATAACATATACAGAAAAGGATTGGCCCTAAGGCACAATTCCTATCAATAAGATGCTCTGTTCTCTTTTTAAAACACGTGTTTGCTATAGTGAGATTAGAAGCTAAGGCAAAGTCCAAAATAGCTTTACCCTCTGCATTAACCACACCAAAGCCAAAACCACCATGGAAACCTTCATACCCTCGAGGTTCACACCCCACATGGCCATTAAGATCTCCTCCTAGGAACACCTTTTCTTCCGCTGGTATGCTCTGTAGTAGATTTTCGAGGTTTTCCCAAAAAAGAAGTTTGTCTTGCTCACTCAAACCAACTTGTGGGGCATAAGCGTTAATAACATGGAAGGTCTCCCGATCCACCACCAGTTTAAGAGATATAATCCTGTCTCCCATTCTTTTAATATCCACCACTTTGTCCCTCCACTCTTTGTCAATGATAATTCCCACTCCATTCTTGTTTTTTGACTTTCCTGTATACCAGAGCTTGAAACCTAAGGTGTCCAATTCTTTCGCCTTAGCTCCTGCCCATTTAGTCTCTTGCAGACATAACACATTAATCTTTCGTCTAATCATGGTGTCGACTGACTCCATCGCCTTCCCTGTAAGCGTGCCAACATTCCAAGTACCAAACCTCAACTTGCATTTGGGGAATAACTTCTTTACCCACACCCGTCCATGAAGATGTGGGAACCCTTGCCTATTTAACACTACATCCGGGCGTTGATGCAGCGGCCCTCGCTCTTTTGACACTACACTTGAGCCATGCAGCGTGTTGCTTCTGGGAAACGACCTAGCAGAAACACGTTTACGTCGTTGATCCATATTCATGAGAGATACGACAAAGGTTTTACGTTGGCTGTCGCCTGCCTAACACAACCCTCCTCTTTTACACGGGCTTGGGACCGTCAATGTAGCATAAGCAAACACAGGCAGAGTTAAAAAAAATAGAAGAATATATCAAAAAAAAGAAAAAAAAAAGGTCTACCCATCAAGAAAAAAGATAGTCTCTCTGTATATTTTTACTTTTGTAATTGGACCTGAAAAACTAGCTTAAGCCCACTAGTTTAAACCACCCAAAAATGAAAGACAAAAAAAAAAGCCAAAAACGTGTATACAACGGTTACCCACGCAAAGCAGTGAAAAAACGTAGTTCTCCTTCTTCTAATGTTGAAGGAAAAACGCAGTGAAATTGTCGCTAAAATCCCTAACCCTGCTGTCGCCGCCGTATCCATTGCCGTCGCCGTCGTGTTGTTTCCGACGTGATTCCGGCGTGTTTTTTTGTAGGAGTCTGTGTTTCTGGCTTTCTGCTTCTTTGTGGCAGGGTTTCCCTTGAAGATTGAAGGTGAGTGATGCTTCGTGATTCTGTTCTCCTTCTATGAATGACTTTTAAACTTCGGTCTTTGTTCAGTTCTTTGCTCTTTCAATGAAATCCAGTCATTGTCAAATTCTTGCTTGAGTGTTTAGTTTGAGTCGTACGTGCACGAAAATAGTTCTTTCCTCAAGTGTTCTTGCTTTTTACCTGTGGATATATAGATTGAGTGTTATAGTATCTTTTTGTGGACCTTTCAATCCATTTGATGAATGCATGTGACATCTCTGCTGCTACGAGAGGAAAAACAAAACATATATAGATTTAGTGTTATAGTCTCTTTCTGCAGAAAGATGTTATATCTGGAAGGGCTTTTGCCTTTTTGAACGAAATCAAATACCTATTAATTGATAGTGTTATGATATGATATTTGGTTACAAATTACAATATTAACTATTTGAGCTGATTTGCCCCATTGGTTTTTGTTTGAATGCTTTTTGTTTTGATGGTAGTGTTTTGCCACTTGTATGAGTAGTAGATGTTAGTAATTATGCTTGCTTACCAAAACCGATAAAGTGAAAGCAAAGACCACTGCTCTGTATAGCTTTTTCAGTCAGTTTCATGGTAACTAGTTGATCCTTGAAGTACTTTTATTAGTTTAACCACAAGTACAATGTATGTGGAGATGAATGCGCAAGATACAATATCAAGATCCAAGTATATGAAAAGATTGGATTTAGGACAACTTACCATTGCTTTTTTCCTCTTAACACTTTTCGATTTGTATTTTTCTTAGTAAGCTTTTAGGGCATATTTGGAATGGAAAGAAATAAATAATATAAGAAAAGCGGTATTGAAGTAGACATACTTATTAGTTCGTTTTGAATCAAACAAGGAAAGCCCATGGAAAAATGTATAGTAGAGTAAGGTTATCTGTCTGTTGACTCTGTTCATAGTTCAGCAACTAAAGAATGATCTTTTATAAACCAGTAAACAAATATATTCAGATTGTATTTATTTCACAATATTCAATTGCAAGGCATCACTTTATGGTTTCTTCAATTTCAAGGAGCAGCAAAATTTGTTTGAAACATCTGAAACAGCAGAAAGTAGACACTTGATGTAACGTGTTAGTGCAGGTTCTCAACAAAATAAAAACAATAATTAAAGAAAATGAGCTTCTCTGTTCTTATCAGTAGAGAGAACAAATTATTATATAGCCATTTCTTTTGAAAGCTCATTGGCTAACATAAAATTGCACACTGCTAGTATAGAAAATACATTTTTCATAATTTAGCTAATGCAAAAGTTGATGTCATATACAAGGTTGTTAAAATCGCGATTTAACACCTAAAATCGCCCTTTTACCCCAAAAATCAAGTTGAATCGCACCAAAATTGGGTCAAACTCGCGAGTTTGGACCGAGTTCACGAGTTTAACTCGGTCTGCTTAGTTTATGGCAAAACAATTGAACCAGGCAAGAAATTAACAAGTCCAGCCTAATAAATTCAATTGGACCCATACCCATCAGCCCAAAACCAAGTCTCTTAATTCCGATCCCTAACGATAGTGTCTCCATTGGAGACTCTCCAATATTGTACTCTGTTCTTGCAAATAAGAGAGTCAAATACAGAAGCTTATAACAAGGGTTTCTGAAGAACAAAACCCCCTTTGAGGGGTCGTTGGCCATGGCATCTTCGGAAAAGGCAGCGACAACGTCTTCGGCGGCGGCTTCTGATGCGGCACCGGAGGCGACTCCGGCTACAAACCAGCGACCCCTCCTTTCATTTTTTAGGTATATATTTTGTTTCTTCCTCCATTAGGGAGGACTCTACTTCCATTAGGGAAGTTTTCCTCTTCTATTAGAGAAGTGTTTATCTTTTTGTCTGAAATGATATCTGTGGATCTACTCCCTTTTCTAAATATGTTGGAGAAAAATGGGATGAGACTTCCTCAGAGAGTGAAGAGGGATGTGTTGCATCTACCTCTTCTTTTTTCTCTGTATTTCTAAATATTTGACGCTACTGTGCTCGTTCATTCACGATGGCCTTTGTTCTTCTCCTACCTCGTGCGACGCTCATTCACGGCCAACGACGATCGACAAACTACAGCCTACGACGACGACCGGCGACCGGTGACGTCCGTTGTTCGTTCACGGCCTATTTCCGATAGCATTCACAAAATCAAGGCTCGTTGATCGGTTAGTTTAGATTTGCAATTTTGGTTATTGATAGTAGTGGTCCATTGCTGCTATTTGGGTTAAGTTATCTGCTCTTTTCACTGAATGTGTGGTCCATTGCTGAGATTTTGTGTGGGTTTTGTCTAAGTTGTCTTGCATCCCCATTCATAGATAGTGTCTCCATTGGAGACTCTCCAATATTGTACTCTGTTCTTGCAAATAAGAGAGTCAAATACAGAAGCTTATATCAAGGGTTTCTGAAGAACAAAACCACCTTTGAGGGTCGTTGGCCATGGCATCTTTGGAGAAGGCAGCGGCAACGTCATCGGCGGCGGCTTCTGATGCGGCACCGATGGCGGCTCCGTCGGTGACTCCGGCTTCAAACTAGCGGCCCCTCCTTTCGTTTTTTAGGTATATATTTTGTTTCTTCCTCCATTAGGGAGGACTCTACTTCCATTAGGGAAGTTTTCCTCTTCTATTAAAGAAGTGTTTATCTTTTTGTCTGAAATGTTATCTATGGATCTACTCTCTTTTCTAAATATGTTGGAGAAAAATGGGAAGAGACTTCCTCAGAGAGTGAAGAGGGGTGTGTTGCCTCTACCTCTTCTTCTTTTTTCTCTGTATTTCTAAATATTGGAGTAGATCTTTTTTCAAAGGAGATCTGGATTTCTCTCTTTGTTTTTCTTAGATGTGTTGCCTGAGTTCATTTGATTCTCCTTTGTAATCAGTTTTAGGAGTTCATGGCTGAGCTTTATTATAAGATTTAAGCCATGTTTACATCTCCTTTTGTTGTGTAGCCTTGTGCTATTGTACCTATTTCCTCATGCATGAAGTTCATGTTTAGACAAATAAAAAAAAATTCCTCCTATTTGACGCTATTGTGCTCGCTCATTCACGATGGCCTTCGTTCTTCTCCTACCTCGTGCGACGCTAATTCACGGCCAAGAACGATTGAGAAACTACAGCCTACGATGACGACCGGTGACCTGTGACGTATGTCGTTCATTCACGGTTTATGTCCAATAGCATTCACGAAATCACGGCTCGTTGATCGGTTAGTTTAGGTTTGCAATTTTAGTTTTTGATAGTAGTGGTCCATTGCTGCGATTTGGGTTAAGTTATCTGCTCTTTTTACTGAATGTGTGGCCCATTGCTGCGATTTTGTGTGGTTCTTGTCTAAGTTGTCTTGCATCTCCACTCATAGATAGTGTCTCCATTGGAGACTCTCCAATATTGTAATCAGTTCTTGCAAATAAGAGAGTCATATACAGAAGCTTATATCAAGGGTTTCTGTAGAACAAAACCCCCTTTGAGGGGTCGTTGGCCATGGCATCTTCGCAGAAGGCAGCGGCAACGTCTTCGGCGGCGGCTTCTGATGCGGCACTGGTGGCGGCTCTGTCGGCGACTCCGGCTACAAACCACAACCCCTCCTTTCGTTTTTTAGGTATATATTTTGTTTCTTCCTCCATTACGGAGGACTCTACTTCCCTTAGGGAAGTTTTCCTCTTCTATTCTAGAAGTGTTTAACTTTTTGTCTGAAATGTTATCTGTGGATCTACTCTCTTTTCTAAATATGTTGGAGAAAATGGGTAGAGACATCCTCAGAGAGTGAAGAGGGTTGTGTTGCCTCTACCTCTTCTTCTTTTTTCTTTGTATTTCTAAATATTGGAGTAGATCTTTTTTCAAAGGAGATCTGGATTTCTCTCTTTGTTTTTCTTAGGTTTGTTGCATGAGTTCATTTGATTCTCCTTTGTAATCAGTTCTAGGAGTTCATGGCTGAGCTTTATTGTAAGATTTAAGCCATGTTTATATCTCCTTTTGTTGTATAGCCTTGTGCTATTGTACCTATTTCCTCATGAATGAAGTTCATGTTTAGACAAAAAAAAAAATTCCTCCTATTTGACGCTACTGTTCTCGCTGATTCACGATGGCCTTTGTTCTTCTCCTACCTCGTGCGACGCTCATTAACGGCCAACGGCGATCGACAAACTACAGCCTACGACGACGACCGGCGACCGGTGACGTCCGTTGTTCGTTCACGGCCTATCTCCGATAGCATTCACGAAATCACGGCTCGTTGATCGGTTAGTTTAGGTTTGCAATTTTGGTTTTTGATAGTGGTGGTCCATTGCTGCTATTTGGGTTAAGTTATCTGCTCTTTTCACTGAATGTCTGGTCCATTGCTACGATTTTGTGTGGTTTTTGTCGAAGTTGTCTTGCATCTCCATACATAGATAGTGTCTCCATTGGAGACTCTCCAATATTGTACTCTGTTCTTGCAAATAAGAGAGTCAAATACAGAAGCTTATATCAAGGGTTTCTGAAGAACAAAACCCCCTTTGAGGGTCGTTGGCCATGGCATCTTTGGAGAAGGCAGCGGCAACGTCTTTGGCGGCGGCTTCTGATGCGGCACCGGTGGCGGCTCCGTCGGCGACTCCGGCTACAAACCAGCGGCCCTTCCTTTTGTTTTTTAGGAAGTTTTCCTCTTTTATTAGAGAAATGTTTATATTTTTGTCTGAAATGTTATCTGTGATCTACTCTCTTTTCTAAATATGTTGGAGAAAAATGGGAAAAGACATCCTCAGAGAGTGAAGAGGGGTGTCTTGCCTCTACCTCTTCTTCTTTTTTCTTTGTGTTTCTAAATATTGGAGTATATCATTTTGCAAAGGAGATCTGGATTTCTCTCTTTGTTTTTCTTAGGTGTGTTGCCTGAGTTCATTTGATTCTACTTTGTAATCAGTTTTAGGAGTTCATGGCTGAGCTTTATTATAAGATTTAAGCCATGTTTATATCTCCTTTTGTTGTATAGCCTTGTGCTATTGTACCTATTTCCTCATGAATGAAGTTCATGTTTAGACAAATGAAAAAAAAAATTCCTCCTATTTGACGCTACTGTGCTCGCTCATTAACGATGACCTTCGTTCTTCTCCTACCTTGTGCGACGCTCATTCATGGCCAACGACGATTGAGAAACTGCAGCCTACGATGACGACCAGTGACCGTTGACGTATGTCGTTCATTCACGGCCTATCTCCAACAGCATTCACGAAATCACGGCTCGTTGATCGGTTAGTTTAGGTTTGAAATTTTGGTTTTTGATAGTAGTGGTCCATTGCTGCGATTTGGGTTAAGTTATCTTCTCTTTTTACTGAATGTGTGGCCCATTGCTGCGATTTTGTGTGGTTCTTGTCTAAGTTGTCTTGCATCTCCACTCATAGATAGTGTCTCCATTAGAGACTTTCCAATATTGTACTCTGTTCTTGCAAATAAGAGAGTCATATACAGAAGCTTATATCAAGGGTTTCTACAGAACAAAACCCCCTTTGAGGGGTCGTTGGCCATGGCATCTTCGCAGAAGGCAGCGGCAACGTCTTCGGCGGCGGCTTCTGATGCGGCACCGGTGGCGGCGTTGTCGGCGACTCCGGCTACAAACCAACGGTCCCTCCTTTCGTTTTTTACGTATATATTTTGTTTCTTCCTCCATTACGGAGGGATCTACTTCCATTAGGGAAGTTTTCCTCTTCTATTAGAGAATTGTTTATCTTTTTGACTGAAATGTTATCTGTGGATCTACTCTCTTTTCTAAATATGTTGGAGAAAAATGGGAAGAGACTTCCTCAGAGAGTGAAGAGGGGTGTGTTGCCTCTACCTCTTCTTCTTTTTTCTCTGTATTTCTAAATATTGGAGTAGATCTTTTTGCAAAGGAGATCTGGATTTCTCTCTTTGTTTTTCTTAGGTGTGTTGTCTGAGTTCATTTGATTCTCCTTTGTAATCAATTCTAGGAGTTCATGGCTGAGCTTTATTGTAAGATTTAAGCCATGTTTATATCTCCTGTTGTTGTATAGCCTTGTGCTATTGTACTTATTTCCTCATGAATGAAGTTCATGTTTAGACAAAAAAAAATTCCTCCTATTTGACGCAACTGTGCTCGCTCATTCACGATGGCCTTTGTTCTTCTCCTACCTCGTGCGACGCTCATTTACGGCCAACGGCGATCGACAAACTACAGCCTACGACGACGACCGGCGACCGGTGACGTCCGTTGTTCGTTCACGGCCTATTTCCGATAGCATTCACGAAATCAAGGCTCGTTGATCGGTTAGTTTAGGTTTGAGATTTTGGTTTTTAATAGTAGTGGTCCATTGCTGCTATTTGGGTTAAGTTATCTGCTCTTTTCACCAAATGTGTGGTCCATTGCTGCGATTTTGTGTGGTTTTTGTCTAAGTTGTCTTGCATCTCCATTCATAGATAGTGTCTCCATTGGAGACTCTCCAATATTGTACTCTGTTCTTGCAAATAAGAGAGTCAAATACAGAAGCTTATATCAAGGGTTTCTGAAGAACAAAACCCCCTTTGAGGGTCGTTGGCCATGGCATCTTTGGAGAAGGCAGCGGCAACGTCATCAGCGGCGGCTTCTGGTGCAGCATCGGTGCCGGCTCCGTCGGCGACTCCGGCTTCAAAGTAGCAGCCCCTCCTTTCGTTTTTTCCGTTTATATTTTGTTTCTCCCTCCATTAGGGAGGACTCTACTTTCATTAGGGAAGTTTTCCTCTTCTTTTAAAGAAGTGTTTATCTTTTTGTCTGAAATGTTATCTGTGGATCTATTGTCTTTTCTAAATATGTTGGAGAAAAATGGGAAGAGACTTCTTCAGAGAGAGAAGAGGGGTGTGTTGCCTCTACCTCTTCTTCTTTTTTCTTTGTGTTTCTAAATATTGGAGTAGATCTTTTTTCAAAGGAAATATGGATTTCTCTCTTTGTTTTTCTTAGGTGTGTTGCCTGAGTTCATCTGATTCTCCTTTTTAATCAGTTCTAGGAGTTCATGGCTGAGCTTTATTTTAAGATTTAAGCCATGTTTATATCTCCTTTTGTTGTATAGCCTTGTGCTATTGTACCTATTTCCTCATGAATGAAGTTCATGTTTAGACAAAAAAAAAATTCCTCCTATTTGACGCAACTGTGCTCGCTCATTCACGATGGCCTTTGTTCTTCTCCTACCTCGTGCGACGCTCATTAACGGCCAACAGCGATCGACAAAGTACAGCCTACAACGGCGAACGGTGACGTCCGTTGTTCGTTCACGTCCTATTTCTGATAGCATTCACGAAATCAACGCTCGTTGATCGGTTAGTTTAGGTTTGCGATTTTGGTTTTTGATAGTAGTGGTCCATTGCTGCTATTTGGGTTAAGTTATCTGCTCTTTTCACCGAATGTTTGGTCCATTGCTGCGATTTTGTGTGGTTTTTGTCTAAGTTGTCTTGCATCTCCATTCATAGATAGTGTCTCTATTGGAGACTCTCCAATATTGTACTCTATTCTTGCAAATAAGAGAGTCAAATACAGAAGCTTATATCAAGGGTTTCTGAAGAACAAAACCCCCTTTGAGGGTCGTTGGCTAGGGCATCTTTGGAGAATCCAGCGACAACGTCATCGGCGACGGCTTCTGATGCGGCACAAGTGGCGGCTCTCTCGGCGACTCCGGCTTCAAACTATCGGCCCCTCCTTTCGTTTTTTAGGTATATATGTTGTATCTTCCTCCATTAGGGAGGACTCTACTTCCATTAGGGAAGTTTTCCTCTTCAACTAAAGAAGTGTTTATCTTTTTATCTGAAATGTTATCTATGGATCTACTCTCTTTTCTAAATATGTTGGAGAAAAATGGGAAGAGACTTCCTCAGAGAGTGAAAAGTGGTGTGTTGCCTCTACCTCTTCTTCTTTTTTCTCTGTATATCTAAATATTGGAGTAGATCTTTTTTCAAAGGAGATCTGGATTTCTCTCTTTGTTTTTCTTAGGTGTGTTGCCTGAGTTCATTTGATTCTCCTTTGTAATCATTTCTAGGAGTTCATTGTTGAGCTTTATTGTAAGATTTAAGCCATGTTTATATCTCCTTTTGTTGTATAGCCTTGTGCTATTGTACCTATTTCCTCATGAATGAAGTTCATGTTTAGACAAAAAAAAAATTCCTCCTATTTGACGCTACTGTGCTCGCTCATTCACGATGGCCTTCGTTCTTCTCCTACCTCGTGCGACGCTCATTGACGGCCAACGACGATTGAGAAACTACAGCCTACGACGACGACCGGCGACCTGTGACGTCCGTCGTTCATTCACAGCCTATCTCCGACAGCATTCACGATATCACAGCTCGATGATCGGTTAGTTTAGGTTTGCAATTTTGGTTTTTGATAGTAGTGGTCCATTGCTGCGATTTGGGTTAAGTTATCTGCTCTTTTCACTGAATGTGTGGTCCATTGCTGCGATTTTGTGTGATTCTTGTCTAAGTTGTCTTGCATCTACATTCATAGATAGTGTCTCCATTGGAGACTCTCCAATATTGTACTCTGTTCTTGCAAATAAGAGAGTCAAATACAGAAGCTTATATCAAGGGTTTCTGAAGAACAAAACCCCCTTTGAGGGTCGTTGGCCATGGCATCTTTGGAGAATCCAGCGACAACGTCATCGGCGGCGGCTTCTGATGCGGCACCAGTGGCGGCTCTGTCGGCGACTCCTGCTTCAAACTATCGGCCCCTCCTTTCGTTTTTTAGGTATATATGTTGTATCTTCCTCCATTAGGGAGGACTCTACTTCCATTAGGGAAGTTTTCCTCTTCAACTAAAGAAGTGTTTATCTTTTTGTCTGAAATGTTATCTGTGGATCTACTCTCTTTTCTAAATATGTTGGAGAAAAATGGGAAGAGACTTCCTCAGAGAGTGAAGAGAGGTGTGTTGCCTCTACCTCTTCTTCTTTTTTCTCTGTATATCTAAATATTGGAGTAGATCTTTTTTCAAAGGAGATCTGGATTCCTCTCTTTGTTTTTCTTAGGTGTGTTGCCTGAGTTCATTTGATTCTCCTTTGTAATTAGTTCTAGGAGTTCATGGCTGAGCTTTATTGTAAGATTTAAGCCATGTTTATATCTCCTTTTGTTGTATAGCCTTGTGCTATTGTACCTATTTCCTCATGAATGAAGTTCATGTTTAGACAAAAAAAAAATTCCTCCTATTTGACGCTACTGTGCTCGCTCATTCACAATGGCCTTCGTTCTTCTCCTACCTCGTGCGACGCTCATTCACGGCCAACGACGATTGAGAAACTACAGCCTACGACGACGACCAGCGACCTTTGACGTCCGTCATTCATTCACAGCCTATCTCCGACAGCATTCACGAAATCACAGCTCGTTGATCTGTTAGTTTAGGTTTGCAATTTTGGTTTTTGATAGTAGTGGTCCGTTGCTGCGATTTGGGTTAAGTTATCTGCTCTTTTCACTGAATGTGTGGTCCATTGCTGCGATTTTGTGTGATTCTTGTCTAAGTTGTCTTGCATCTACATTCATAGATAGTGTCTCCATTGGAGACTCTCCAATATTGTACTCTGTTCTTGCAAATAAGAGAGTCAAATACAGAAGCTTATATCAAGGGTTTCTGAAGAACAAAACCCCCTTAGAGGGTCGTTGGCCATGGCATCTTTGGAGAATCCAGCGACAACGTCATCGGCGGCGGCTTCTGATGCGGCACCAGTGGCGGTTCCGTCGGCGACTCCGGCTTCAAACTATCGGCCCCTCCTTTCGTTTTTTAGGTATATATGTTGTATCTTCCTCCATTAGGGAGGACTCTACTTCCATTAGGGAAGTTTTCCTCTTCAACTAAAGAAGTGTTTATCTTTTTATCTGAAATGTTATATGTGGATCTACTCTCTTTTCTAAATATGTTGGAGAAAAATGGGAAGAGACTTCCTCAGAGAGTGAAGAGGGGTGTGTTGCCTCTACCTCTTCTTCTTTTTTCTCTGTATTTCTAAATATTGGAGTACATCTTTTTTCAAAGGAGATCTGGATT
Source organism: Chamaecrista fasciculata (assembly GCA_003254925.1). Lineage (NCBI taxonomy): Eukaryota > Viridiplantae > Streptophyta > Magnoliopsida > Fabales > Fabaceae > Chamaecrista > Chamaecrista fasciculata. The sequence continues at coordinate 101,527 of QANZ01018310.1, forward strand.
TCTCTCTTTGTTTTTCTTATGTGTGTTGCCTGAGTTCATTTGATTCTCCTTTGTAATCAGTTCTAGGAGTTCATGGCTGAGCTTTATTATAACATTTAAGCCATGTTTATATCTCCTTTTGTTGTATAGCCTTGTGCTATTGTACCTATTTCCTCATGACTGAAGTTCATGTTTAGACAAAAAAAAAAAAATTCCTCCTATTTGACGCTACTGTGCTCGCTCATTCACGATGGCCTTTGTTCTTCTCCTACCTCGTGCGACGCTCATTCACGGCCAACGGCGATCGACAAACTACAGCCTACGATGACAACCGGCGACCGGTGACGTTCGTTGTTCGTTCACGCCCTATCTCCGATAGCATTCACGAAATCACGGCTCGTTGATCGGTGAGTTTAGGTTTGCAATTTTGGTTTTTGATAGTGGTGGTCCATTGCTGCTAGTTGGGTTAAGTTATCTGCTCTTTTCACTGAATGTCTGGTCCATTGCTACGATTTTGTGTGGTTTTTGTCTAAGTTGTCTTGCATCTCCATTCATAGATAGTGTCTCCATTGGAGACTCTCCAATATTGTACTCTGTTCTTGCAAATAAGAGAGTCAAATACAGCAGCTTATATCAAGGGTTTCTGAAGAACAAAACCCCCTTTGAGGGTCGTTGGCCATTGCATCTTTGGAGAAGGCAGCGGCAACGTCTTCGGCGGCGACTACTGATGGCGGATCCGTCGGCGATTCCGGCTAAAAATCAGCGGCCCTTCCTTTCGTTTTTTAGGTATATATTTTGTTTCTTCCTCCATTACGGAGGTCTCTACTTCCATTAGGGAAGTTTTCCTCTTCTATTAGAGAAATGTTTATATTTTTGTCTGAAATGTTATCTGTGGATCTACTCTCTTTTCTAAATATGTTGGAGAAAAATGGGAAGAGACATCCTCAGAGAGTGAAGAGGGGTGTGTTGCCTCTACCTCTTCTTCTTTTTTCTTGGTGTTTCTAAATATTGGAGTAGATCTTTTTGCAAAGGAGATCTGGATTTCTCTCTTTGTTTTTCTTAGGTGTGTTGCCTGAGTTCATTTGATTCTCCTTTGTAATCAGTTCTAGGAGTTCATGGCTGAGCTTTATTATAAGATTTAAGCCATGTTTATCTCTCCTTTTGTTGTATAGCCTTCTGCTATTGTACTTATTTCATCATGAATGAAGTTCATGTTTAGACAAAAAAAAAATCCTCCTATTTGACGCAACTGTGCTCGCTCATTCACGATGGCCTTTGTTCTTCTCCTACCTCGTGCGACGCTCATTCACGGCCAACGGTGATCGACAAACTACAGCCTACGCCGACGACCGGCGACCGGTGACGTCCGTTGTTCGTTCACGGCCTATTTCCGATAGCATTCACGAAATCAAGGCTCGTTGATCGGTTAGTTTAGGTTTGCGATTTTTGTTTTTGATAATAGTGGTCCATTGCTGCTATTTGGGTTAAGTTATCTGCTCTTTTCACCGAATGTGTGGTCCATTGCTGCGATTTTGTGTGGTTTTTCTATAAGTTGTCTTGCATCTCCATTCATAGATAGTGTCTCCATTGGAGACTCTCCAATATTGTACTCTGTTTTAGCAAATAAGAGAGTCAAATACAGAAGCTTATATCAAGGGTTTCTGAAGAACAAAACCCCCTTTGAGGGTCGTTGGCCATGGCATCTTTGGAGAAGGCAGCGGCAACGTCATCAGCGGCGGCTTCTGATGCAGCACCGGTGGCGGCTCCGTCGGCGACTCCAGCTTCAAAGTAGCGGCCCCTCCTTTCGTTTTTTCCGTTTATATTTTGTTTCTCCCTCCATTAGGGAGGACTCTACTTTCATTAGGGAAGTTTTCCTCTTCTTTTAAAGAAGTGTTTATCTTTTTGTCTGAAATGTTATCTGTGGATCTATTCTCTTTTCTAAATATGTTGGAGAAAAATGGGAAGAGACTTCCTCAGAGAGTGAAGAGGGGTGTGTTGCCTCTACCTCTTCTTCTTTTTTCTCTATATTTCTAAATATTGGAGTAGATCTTTTTTCACAGGAGATCTGGATTTCTCTCTTTGTTTTTCTTAGGTTTCTGTAGAACAAAACCCCCTTTGAGGGGTCGTTGGCCATGGCATCTTCGCAGAAGGCAGCGGCAACGTCTTCGGCGGCGGCTTCTGATGCGGCACCGGTCGCGGCGTTGTCGGCGACTCCGGCTACAAACCAGCGGCCCCTCCTTTCGTTTTTTAGGTATATATTTTGTTTCTTCCTCCATTACGGAGGACTCTACTTCCATTAGGGAAGTTTTCCTCTTCTATTATAGAAGTGTTTATCTTTTTGTCTGAAATGTTATCTGTGGATCTACTCTCTTTTCTAAATATGTTGGAGAAAAATGGGAAGAGACATCCTCAGAGAGTGAAGAGGGGTGTGTTGCCTCTACCTCTTCTTCTTTTTTCTTTGTATATCTAAATATTGGAGTAGATCTTTTTTCAAAGGAAATCTAGATTTCTCTCTTTGTTTTTCTTAGGTGTGTTGCCTGAGTTCATTTGATTCTCCTTTGTAATCAATTCTAGGAGTTCATGGCTGAGCTTTATTTTAAGATTTAAGCCATGTTAATATCTCCTTTTGTTGTATAGCCTTGTGCTATTGTACCTATTTCCTCATGAATGAAGTTCATGTTTAGACAAAAAAAAAAATCCTCCTATTTGACGCTATTGTGCTCGCTCATTCCTGATGGACTTTGTTCTTCTCCTACCTCGTGCAACGCTCATTCACGGCCAATGGCGATCGACAAACTACAGCGTACGACGACGACCGGCGACCGGTGACGTCCGTTGTTCGTTCACGGCCTATCTCCGATAGCATTCACGAAATCACGGCTCGTTGATCGGTTAGTTTAGGTTTTCAATTTAGGTTTTTGATAGTAGTTGTCCATTGCTGCGATTTGGGTTAAGTTATCTGCTCTTTTCACTGAATGTGTGGTCCATTGCGGCGATTTTGAGTGGTTTTTGTCTAAGTTGTCTTGCATCTCCATTCATAGATAGTGTCTCCATTGGAGACTCTCCAATATTGTACTCTGTTCTTGCAAATAAGAGAGTCAAATACATAAGCTTATATCAAGGGTTTCTGAAGAACAAAACCCCCTTTGAGGGTCGTTGGCAATGGCATCTTTGGAGAATCCAGCGACAACGTCATCGGCGGCGGCTTCTGATGCGGCACCGGTGGCGGCTCTGTCGACGACTCCGGCTTCAAACTATCGGCCCCTTCTTTCGTTTTTTAGGTATATATGTTGTTTCTTCCTCCATTAGGGATGATTCTACTTCCATTAGGGAAGTTTTCCTCTTCAACTAAAGAAGTGTTTATCTTTTTGTCTGAAATATTATCTGTGGATCTACTCTCTTTTCTAAATATGTTGGAGAAAAATGGGAAGAGACTTCCTCAAAGAGTGAAGAGGGGTGTGTTGCCTCTACCTCTTCTTCTTTTTTCTCTGTATATCTAAATATTGGAGTAGATCTTTTATCAAAGGAGATATGGATTTCTCTCTTTGTTTTTCTTAGGTGTGTTGCCTGAGTTCATTTGATTCTCCTTTGTAATCAGTTCTAGGAGTTCATGGCTGAGCTTTATTGTAAGATTTAAGCCATGTTTATATCTCCTTTTGTTGTATAGCCTTGTGCTATTGTACCTATTTCCTCATGAATGAAGTTCATGTTTAGACAAGAAAAAAAATTCCTCCTTTTTGACGCTACTGTGCTCACTCATTCACGATGGCCTTCGTTCTTCTCCTACCTCGTGCGACGCTCATTCACGGCCAACGACGATTGAGAAACTACAGCCTACGACGACGACCGACGACCTGTGACGTCCGTCGTTCATTCACAGCCTATCTCCGACAGCATTCACGAAATCACAGCTCGATGATCGGTTAGTTTAGGTTTGCAATTTTGGTTTTTGATAGTAGTGGTCCATTGCTGCGATTTGGGTTAAGTTATCTGCTCTTTTCACTGAATGTGTGGTCCATTGCTGCGATTTTGTGTGATTCTTGTCTAAGTTGTCTTGCATCTCCATTCTTAGATAGTGTCTCCATTGGAGACTCTCCAATATTGTACTCTGTTCTTGCAAATAAGAGAGTCAAATACAGCAGCTTATATCAAGGGTTTTTGAAGAACAAAACCCCCTTTAAGGGTCATTGGCCATGGCATCTTTGGAGAATCCAGCGACAATGTCATCGGCGGCGGCTTCTGATGCGGCACCGGTGGCGGCTCCGTCGGCGACTCCGGCTTCAAACTATCGGCCCCTCCTTTCGTTTTTTAGGTATATATGTTGTTTCGTCCTCCATTAGGGAGGACTCTACTTCCATTAGGGAAGTTTTCCTCTTCAATTAAAGAAGTGTTTATCTTTTTGTCTGAAATGTTATCTGTGGATCTACTCTCTTTTCTAAATATGTTGGAGAAAAATGGGAAGAGACTTCCTCAGAGAGTGAAGAGGGGTGTGTTGCCTCTACCTCTTCTTTTTTCTCTGTATATCTAAATATTGGAGTAGATCTTTTTTCAAAGGAGACCTGGATTTCTCTCTTTGTTTTTCTTAGGTGTGTTGCCTGAGTTCATTTGATTCTCCTTTGTAATCAGTTCTAGGAGTTCATGGCTGAGCTTTATTGTAAGATTTAAGCCATGTTTATATCTCCTTTTGTTGTATAGCCTTGTGCTATTGTACCTTTTTCCTCATGAATGAAGTTCATGTTTAGACAAAAAAAAAAAAGTTCCTCCTATTTGACGCTACTGTGCTCGCTCATTCACGATGGCCTTCGTTCTTCTCCTACCTCGTGCGACGCTCATTCACGGCCAACGACGATCGAGAAACTACAGCCTACGACGACGACCGGCGACCTGTGACGTCCGTCGTTCATTCACAGCCTATCTCCGACAGCATTCACGAAATCACAGCTTGTTGATCGGTTAGTTTAGGTTTGCAATTTTGGTTTTTGATAGTAGTGGTCCATTGCTGCGATTTGGGTTAAGTTATCTGCTCTTTTCACTGAATGTGTGGTCCATTGCTGCGATTTTGTGTGATTCTTGTCTAAGTTGTCTTGCATCTCCATTCATAGATAGTGTCTCCATTGGAGACTCTCCAATATTGTACTCTGTTCTGGCAAATAACAGAGTCAAATACAGAAGCTTATATCTAATTGCACATAGTGTCTCCAATATTGTATTTTTAGTTGAAGCTTATATCTTATCAAACTTGTTGGGTGTGAACATTGAACAGTGTGAAATTTTAAATGCCTTTGCTTGAATTACTTGATATATAGACAATGATGATGGAGGAGGAGATTATGAGAAGACTTTTTGGAGAATTTTGTTGGTTTGAGTGTTTGATTTAATTTATAGTTTTGAAGAACTTATCTTAACTTGCTAATTTGTTATGGTAATATTAGTGTTAAATATTTGGACTTATGTATTTTGATCAATGGATGTCACATTGAGAATTTGAGATATTTATGAAAATTGTTATGCATCTTTATATATTCTGAAAATTTTATTATCTATATATAGGTAAACTCTTACGATTTTACGATACGATTTTACCCTCCCTTTTCGATTTTATCTAAACTCCCGATTTTGACAACCTTGCACCTAGCTACAAAATTTGCTAAGAGTCTTGATGATGGGAATGGTGAGGATGAATGGGAATACATGAAATCCCCTGTCTTCTCTATGCCATTATTGGGTGTCATATTTATCTATTCTTATATAATGAAGCCTATATAGTCTCTTTGCTGCATACTTCTAAATAATATTTTGTATTGGGGATTATTTTTTTTCTTGCTTATTAGAGTAACATTAGAACGAATGAAGTCAAATGCAAATTTTCCTATCCTTCTATTGTGTTTGATGTTAAAACATTTGAGATCTTTGCCTCCTCCCCATTTTTCATGTGCAGAAAATTAGTTTATCTAGTTGACTGGAATTCATTTTTCTTCCTTTCAAATTATTTCTATTTCAAATTTCTCCACAATTGCTTGATATTACAGATGTAATATGTTCCATTGGATATATATTTTTCCTTGATTACTCAATAGCCAATTTGATAGCCCATTTAACTGCATTATTGTTTATGAATCTAATGGATTATTTATGAAATTTTTGTCATAGACGTATATAGCAATCTTTTTTTCTATACAGGTTTTGGAATTATTCAAGTGGAGAGTGTTTCAAGAAATAGACTTGTCATGTTAATTGTATTAAATCAAGATGCTTTTATACATTACTCAATTTATATTATTGAGTAAACTCATAATTTCTTATTATTTTTTAAAACAAATTGTTGGAATTTTAAAATTGTTGGAAGCTCTTTTTTTTTGGTATTTTATATTATTCTTCTCAGATTATCCTTTGATAGGAATTTTATTGATTAGTTTAGTAGTAAATAGTTTAATAATCACTTTTTTTTTTATTCAAATTTATTTGGAAACAGAAAATCTAAGATAAAATAAAATAAATACTTATTTGTTTGAATGAAAAAAGTGACAATTGAAACGTAGTATAACTTTAATAAAAGATAAGTTATGGAAAGACCATTTTGAAATTAAAGAGATGAGGCTTTGATTCTTAGTAGGGGTGTACAAAAACCCGGTGGTTCGATCAACCCAGCCCGGCCTGGTCAATTCAGGCCGGGTTGGGTCGGATCAAAAATAGAACCGGGTCGGGTCAAAAAAGCTAAAAGTAAAAACCTGTCAAAACCAGGCCGGGTCTCGGGCCAGGATTAAAAAAACCCGGCCCGGCCTGGGGTAGGCTGCTGGACCCGGTATTTAAAAGAAAAAAATTTATATGGCTAACCTAATGACACTCACGTGCACTCTTCCTTCCTTCTTCTAATTTACCGCCGCCACACACCTTCTTCCTTCTTCTTCATCAACGCCTAAATCATCCTCATTCCTTCTATTCTTCCAACATCAAAGCTTCATCCCCATGGCCATTCCTCAAATCGAACTTCATCTCCGACTTCGTCTCCTCTCTCCGACTTTGTCTCCTCTCCTCTCTTCTCGTCGCCGTCGCCATCCGTCTCCATCTCTATCTTCTCCATCTTCTTCCATCGCATCGCGTAGCCCCGTAGACTCAAAATTTCTTCACCGTCTTGATTAGGTTTGTTTTAACTTTTATGACCTTTTGTTTGTTAAAATTTCATTTGGGTCCAATAATTTCTAAATAATATCACAGCAGCTTCAATTTTTATTTTTTTTTCTAAAAATACTTCTACCCGGCCCGGTAATATCCCGGGTCTACCAGGTCTCTGGCCGGGTCCGAATTTTGACCCCGATTAATAAACCGGGCCAGGGTCAAACCCGGCTCGGCGTCTACACCCCTAATTCTTAGAGCATGAAAAAATAATTCGTTGGGTGGATAAAATATTTATTGCAGAATAGTGAGTTTGCAGTTTAATTACTATTTTATTACTAAGAATTTAATAGTTATCAAATCCTAATCCGAACTCATAGTAATTGAGTTTTTCTGGCCTTCAATGAATTGATAATATATGTTTCTTGCATATATATATATATATATTTTGAATTGTATTGCATATTTCCGCATTTAGGATATCCATTCGAATCCATCCGTAAAAAATATCCGGTATCCGTCGGATACCGGATATCGAATAGGGTACGGGTATTGAAAAATGAAAAAATAACTATCCGGTATCCGTCCGAAATGAACGGATAGTTAGGGTATCCGGTATCCGATACCCTATAATATAAATATTTTATATATTTTTATTATATTTTTAATTAATTTATTTTAATTAACGGATATTGGGTATCGGATATTGGATATATCCGATTTTTTAATTAGGATATCCTATCCTATATCTATTATTTTCGGATATTTTGGATATTTAAGGTATCCGTCGGATACCGGATATCGGATAGGATAGGATACGGATATTGAGAAGAATGAACGGATACGGATAGTGAAAAATTTTCGGATATCCTATCCGTTGCCATCCCTACTTACCAAGTCTAACCTAATAGAACTTTTTTATTTTGTATAATGGGCAGACAGAACTGATTGGATAAAGCCCAACCTATACATCCAAGACTTGAAGGCTTGACCATGGTATGCATTTTGGGCTATTAAGGCCCAAAAGACTTTAATCCAGCTGGCCCATATTACTATAGCAACCTCATCTAAGACTAACTCAAAATCTGAGATATAAGAATCAGCATTAACCGCCATCTAGGGTTTTAAATCCATCAATGGATACAATCAACTACTCAAACGCGAAGAAGAGGAAGAAGACAAGCCAATCTCCAGAGACCAAGTTCCAATATGTGCTCAATTCTTGTTCCAAAAGTAAGGATTTGAGAGGTGCAATCTCCCTCTACGAAACTGCTGTTTCCGAGAAAATTCGAGTTAATCAGCACCATTTCAATGCTTTACTCTACCTCTGTTCTAATTCCGTAACCGATCCATCTCTCAAAGACTTGTCGTTGGACTACGGATTTCGTTTATTTGATCATATGTTGACCAATGGAATCACTCCTAATGAGGCTTCTATAACAGCAATTGCTAGGCTAGCAGCGGCCAAAGGAGATGGCGATTATGCATTTGAATTGGTTAAGAGTATAGGAAAGTACAAAGTTGCTCCTCGATTGCGGACGTTTGATCCTGCGTTGTTATGCTTTTGTGACCATTTGGAGGCTGATAAGGCGTATAAGGTTGAGGAGGAAATGGTTTCAGCTGGAGTGAGTTTGGAGGAATCAGAGCTTTCGGCGCTTTTAAAGGTGAGCGCGACCAAAGGTAGAGCAGACAGAGTTTATGAATATTTACACAAACTCAGAAGCTCCGTAAGGTGTGTTAATGAATCAACTGCTCAGATTATCGAAGACTGGTTTCAAAGCTCCCATGCTTCAGAAGTGGGTGAACAGAATACTGATGCTGGACGAGTAAAAGAAGAAATTGTAAGGAATGGGGGAGGCTGGCATGGTCAAGGATGGATTGGAAAGGGGAGGTGGGATGTTTGCAAATCCAATGTTGATGGAAAAGGACATTGTTGTTGTTGTCATGAGCAATTGGCTTGTGTTGATATTGATGATGAGGAGACAGAGAAATTTGCACAATCTATTGCAGCCTTGGCTTTGGAGCGAGAGGTGAAGGCAAATTTTAGTGAATTTCAGGTGAGCAAGAGATATGACACAATATCAAATTACTGGGTTTTTCTATTATGGAGAAATTTGTTGACTTATTCAAGTCCTCAAAACTCCTGCATGACTGCAACTTAGTTTGCTGTTTCCCTCATCATTTTGTCTTGTTGGAATTTTCTATTACAGGGGTGGCTTGAAAAACATGCTGACTTTGAAGCTATAGTGGATGGAGCAAACATTGGGCTCTACCAGCAAAATTTTGCAGATGGTGAATTTAGCATTTCTCAGGTACTCCTAAATTATGTTAGCTCATATGTTAAGTAAGTTATTAACAACTAATTATGTTTTTATTGTCAATTCTGTAATGGTGCAGCTTGATGAAGTTGTAAACGAGCTACATAATAGGAGTAAGAAACGACCGCTGGTTTTCTTGCACAACAAACGTCTAAGAGGGCTTATGGATAATCATTCCAGTAGAAAGTTGGTTGAGGAGTGGAGGGATAATGATGCTCTTTATACAACACCAAATGGCTCTAATGATGATTGGTAATTGTCAAATCAATGTGTTTAATCTTTTCATCTGAGGATGAAACTTTTGTTTTTTGAACTGTCTGAATGCTTCTTCGTGATAAGGCACAGATTCTCATGTGGTTGAATTTTGGGTCTGAGTCTTTTGATTAATGATATGTTTATTCTCTCTTCAAAATCAAGTAACTCCATTTTAATGTCTTGTACTCTTTTGGTCTTTTCTTTTCCTTTTTTTTTTTTGGTCTGGCTTTATTTGATTTCAGGTATTGGCTCTATGCTGCTGTGAAATTAAGATGCTTGCTGGTGACTAATGATGAAATGCGAGATCACATATTCGAACTCATCGGAAGTAGCTTTTTTAACCAGTGGAAAGAAAGACATCAAGTGAGTTCCTTTTGAAATTGCTTATTCTATCATCACATATTTCTTGTTCTAATTTAATGATTCTGAGCTTGCTAATCTTTATGCCTATGTTATGTGAAGTATGGTAGTTGATTGAATTTGCATCCAATTTATTTATTTTTCATTTACATACAGCAGAAAACATGGTAAGAAGTGTGCTTGTTGTGGAGCACAGTTGATTTTCTTTTTTCTTCTTTTTTGTTTAAATATTCATGCAGTTCGGTTGGCTTTTTAGGCATATCTGTGCCTGTTGCGTTTTTTTATTTATTTGTTTTTTTCTACAGGTTCACTACACATTTGTTAAAGGAAACCTTAAACTTCTGATGCCACCTTCATATTCATTGGTCATCCAGGTAATATATGTTATACTGCTTGTACTACAATATGTCATTTCACTATGCTTGTAATCATGCTAGCTATGTGCTAGTATTTTTGTTGCATGTTAGCCAAGGGTTTTTTATATATGCGTAAGCTCCTATGTCTCACATTAGTCAGTGGGGTTCTGTGCATGTTGGTTAGTTTTTTTTTCCTTTAAATTTTAACCTAGGTGGAACTTTTCTTTAGTGATGGCTGTAGACGTTTTCAATATAGAGCAGTAGATTAACTAAATTGTAGTTAGTGCCTACATGTATAGGTCCAACAGTCCAACTTTATGTTTTTAATCTGTTTGTTGTGTAAGGATGGTTGACAAATGACAATGATATCTATTTTGTTAGATTAAGTAGTGTCTTCAGAACTGTTTTAGAGCAAAATTTGAAAATGTTTAGTTTTCGTTTCAGGAATCAGAAAAGGGATCATGGCATGTGCCGGTGGTAGTGGGCAATGGCAACGAGGAACCCTCCAGAATTTGGCTCTGCATTACAAGGCCTAGTGTCAACGTTTCCAATGGCGTGGAACCTCACGAAAATGGTAATCTCTGCAGTCATTGCAACTCAGCAGTTCATTATAGATATTCTTGAAATAGTGCTCTTAACTCAGATTTCTCCGATAGTTGTTGATGATAATACAGCTGCATTTACAGGTAAAAGAAAAGAAAGGTCCCCTTCTTCCCAATGAATATTTCCTTTCAACGATGCCTCTCTTTTGAAATTGGCATGCACGTAATGTGCTTGGGGCTAAAACACAATGAACAGCAACATAATGAATGCTTCATGGCTATTAAGTTTCTGCACTTGCAACAATCTGCTGTCAATTTTTGCTTGCCCTTCTAGTTTTTGGATGGAGGACATAGGAGGAATTAATTGTATACTGTAAACTAGCATCCCACTGCTGTAATGACATAAATTATTTGGTGATCTGGAAATTTAAAAGTAGGTGGTAGGTTTTCTGATTTCTCTCATTTTGGCACCGAAAATGACTGGTAATATATATGTATCTGTATAGGGAACCACCCTTAGCTTATTTATCTTTTGACTAAAATACTGACTACACAGGTCATTTCTTGTCTTTGTGTTATTTTGATTTTGATTCAATAGCTTTTTTTAGTGAACAGATTCTCCGCAATCTAAGTTATGTCTTGTTTCTTTTAATTGTTGCCAAAACAAAGCATGGAATTGCATTTTAATTATTATGTTTAGATAATTTATGAGCACTGCAGAGAAAGATTGAAGAGTATTCATCCCTGTATATTCAGGATTCTGAATTCTGCTTTGGTTACTGCATCACTAAAAGCATGTGTATATTGTTTAATTGAGTCAATAATTTTAATGTCACTAGCTTTAGTTAATTTAAGTAACTAAAATAATATTGTCCTATAATTTCTCCTACTATTTTAATATTTCTGTGATTATTATCCTCTGAATTAGAACTGATTTAATTTGACAACCCAGCAGAAAGTGAGAATGGTAAAATAATAAATATTTAATATTTGATGAAAGATACACAAGCACTAGGCAGCATCAATATTGACTATACTGCCTATGACAGAATAATTAACGATACACCAATACCTAAAAGCTCACTATGCCAAATTGGAGAATAATTAATGAAAATACAAATTAATTCCACATTACATAAAGGTTAATATACCACTTCAAAGAATCATCACTTAAGGACATACTTAACAAGGCCTGGAATGTGAACATTTATGAAGTAATCCTCCCAATCTATCATCTTTGGGTCAAAGTAAAACATATCCATCTCAACTCCACTTTGTCTTGCTGCTATATGCAACTTCTCTGTGTTCATATTATCAAATCTGTGGGCCAAATTAACAAGCTTGTTAATTCATATTTAGCATCAATAAACAATGTAATTAAGTAGTAGTAATTAATTAACTCACATGCCATTGAAGAACAAATAAGGCTTGTAGAGATCAACCAAGCGCATCACAATCTGAATCTTTCTGTTAAAGTTCAAGATACACTCCTCGGAAATACTGGCAAAAAGCTGTATTAACCAGCTCCAATCCCTATATACAGTGACGGAGCCAGAAAAAATTGATAGGGGGGGGCCAATTTTTTATAAATAGTTATTATATATATATAAATATATATATATATATTCAATGAAAGTTATAGAAAAATAAAATAATAATAATATAAAAAAATAAAAAAAATATTATGCAAAAATTTTAAAAATAAAAATATAGGATATAAATAAAAAAAATTTATTTCATCACTGGAAGTAGCATGTTGGAACTTTAGAAAATGTTATTTCATCACTTTGGGACCAGAATGAAAAAAAATTAAGGACCAAAACAGAACTTTAGAAAAT
>QANZ01018310.1:115565-146812 GCA_003254925.1 Chamaecrista fasciculata
GACCTTTTTGATAGATAATAGAATTTGAGAGGCATAAAATAATTATGGAAGTATAATTTACAAGGAGACTTTGGAAGGATATAACTAATGAATGGTAAAATAGGTGAAAAAAGAGGTAAAAGTATGAAAGAGAATCTGCTAGGGACTAAACTGAAAAGTAAAGAAGTGAAAGATGTGTTTATAAGTTACATTAAAAATAATTATGAGAATGAAACAAAGGTATGGGAGTGTTGTAGACAAAATGAGGAATACAATGGTGGAGGAGTTGAGTAGTTTTAAGGGTCTTAATGTGATGTTTCAAAGTATAAAGGGGGTAGGAGCCTAGAAATTAGAAAGTTTGGGGGGCAGAAGTATAGTTTTACCCCAAGAAGGCAGTGAAATGAAAAAAAAATCTGCTCAAACCGCCGGTTCGGTCCAACGGTTGGACCCGGTTTTCCAGTTTTTTACCGGTTATTCCCGGTCCAATCCGGTCCAACCCCCACTTCGATTTTTTGGGTTGGATCAACTCGTTCCTCTCTGCGGTTAACGGTCCGACCGGGCGGTCCGGTCCGGTTTTCACATCATTGCTTAAAACTATAGAAATATAACTAACTTCACTTATTTTACTATAAAATGAGTTGCCCACTTTTATAACTCTATTTGACATCATTTGCTTTTAGTCTCAACTGAATAGAGAATTGACTAAAAAAAATAACTCAAAGTTCTAAATTCACCACGTTTAAACATAAAATAAGAGAGGTGTGATCATATTCAATAATTTGAAATTACTAATTAAAAATCATAAAAATATATAAAACTAATTTAGAATAAATGAAATATTTGCTATTAATTTAAAATTTATCTCATTACTTTTGGTACTGAATATTTGGCCTTGGACATTTAATAATTATTACATGTAGTGTACAATGATGTTTGCTCATCTCACGTCAGTTTAGATTCAACATGCTGGATCATTATTTTTAAGACCCAGTTGCAACAAGAATAAAAGGCTAAATTGCATTTTTGATCCTATAATTTTTTCTCATATCTCAATTTGGTCTCATAATTTTTTTGTTACACTTTTGGTCCTATATATTTTGCTCAAGTTACAGAATTGGTCCCATGTTACACTTTTGGTCTCATATATTTGGGTCTGGTTGTAAAATTGGTCTCATATCTTTGAGTCAAGTTTAAAAATGATCTTATATCTTTGGATCAGATGAGACTGGCAGTGATACTTTTTTCAAAGATATAGGACCAATTCTACAACCTGACCAAGTGATATAGGACCAAATCTGCAATTTAAGTAGAAGATATAGGACCATTGGACCAAAAGTGCACTTTAATCAAAATAAAATGTTAGTATTTTTATAATCGCAGAAAAGTCCTCATATTATTTCAACCTTCTTATTTTTAGGTTAAAGTGCACTTTTGGTCACATAACTTTGACAAAGGTTTCAATTTGGTCCCATAATTTCTTTTGTTGCAATTTTAGTCTCATAACTTTGGCAAAGGTCTCAATTTGATCCCATAACTTTTTTTGTTGCAATTTTGGTCCCCATAACTTCTAAAAACGTCTCTCTGTTGGTCCCAAGCTGATTTCCATCCATCCCATAACTTCACCCATATTTGCCACGTTATCATCCAACTCGGTATGTCAGATCATCTTTAGCGGCATATAATGAATGGAAATCAGTATTGGGACCAACAGTGAGACGTTTTCAAAAGTTATGAGACTAAAATTGCAACAGAAAAAGTTATGGGACTAAATTGAGACCTTTGCCAAAGTTAAGGGACCAAAATTACAACGAAAAAAGTTATGGGACAGAATTGAAACCTTTGTCAAAGTTATGGGACCAAAAGTGCACTTTAGCCTTATTTTTATTTGAAAAAGATGAGTTGTCCGAGTTTCTCTCTGTCTGCTAGGATTTTAGGATTTGGGACGGCCGTCACGGCCCTTTTGCGCGTATTTGAAAGAGAAAGAGAGAGAAAAAACAGAGAAATTTCCTGTCATCGGCAACGCAGTATTTGGTGAAATTAGGAAAAGTACACAAATTTTAATTATCACAAGTCTTTCTCTTGGAGGCTTTCACGCGATTACTTCCTGTTGAAGAACTAGTTTTTGACGCTTAACGAGTCTTTTTGAACTGCCTTTCGTGGATCTGGTCAGAAGCAAACTTCAATTTCTCAATTTTCTCACCAGGAGCTTCCTTCCCTTTTGTATTTGCATTTTCTTTTGGGAAGTCAGTGATTCTGCTGGTTGAACTCTATTGAGCTACTTTCCATCGCTTTTTGTTCGCCTTTTGATTGATAGTGATCTGATTTGGTCGATTTTCACATTTTTATAGCAAAAAACATGTGGGGTTGCTTTTGTTAATCGTGCCAGGCTACAAAAATCGCTTATTGAAGCCATTTACTGCGGTATTTTGCTTAAGAAGAAGGCGAAGTTTTGTTTCTTAGTGTAGTGATGAGGGTTTAGATTCGTGCTTTGTTGGGGTTTAGGCCTTGATGAAATGAGAAGCATATCAAGTGATTGGAATGGCGACTCAACAGATTATGGGTGTCGCAAAGGCTAGCTTTTGCATTATTTTGTTTCTTCTGCTCATACCAGCTGGTAGCTTGACAGAAAACGAGGAAACACAAGATGGGTTCCTTAGTCAACTACTCGATCCCACATCTGGATTGTTAGATGACGACTTGGTAAGACTTGAATTGATTCACTAGTGATAGAAAAATTTGGTAGCTAGCAATCATACATTTATCCTTTGAGACTTCTCTATGAAAACATTAGTTGCTAGGAATGAATGAACATGACTTGTTGTACTAAGTTTGTTGTGGGATTTAATAATTTTTAAAGGTTGGTTTCAATTTTATGATTCTTGTCCTGAATCTATTAGCTAGCCTGTCAATGACTTGCATGACAATCTGAAGCCCAAAAACCGATTTCCCTGCCTCATGCTCACTCATGAATAACCATGGGTAATCTTTGGCTGTTATAGGCTGCATCCATGGACTGAGACCAAGATTCCTTAATTAACTTAGAAGAAAACCTTATGAATGAATATTAGATATAAGGCCCAAGTCACCAAATAATAGCTGCATTGACAAATGTTGCAACATCTGATAACTATTTACTTGGACTCTTCGTCTCTCATTTGTCAGTTAATTGTTTTGAATTTGAATTACTGGAAGCTATACTATGGCTTTAAATTGCATTCTAGTGTTTCTGACTTTTTCTACCTACCCAGCCGTCTTATTAGTTGTACTTATATCAATTTAAAGAGTATGAGAGCTCAAATATCTTACTCCTATGTGTGAGTTCGTTGAGAATTTTTCCCTATAATTTTAAGTGTATGGAGTATATGTTTGATCGTATACATGGTAAAAGATCTTGTGAGGAGGATCAATCATAGAATCACAGCATTTTCTGGGAAGCAGAGTCACTATATTTCTACAAGCTGTGAATGATTATGGATTTTGTAGTTAAAATCCTCAGGACAATAACTGAGAATTAATGGCTCAGATTTTTCTTTCCCTGGCCTTAGGATCTGAAATGGTCATAATTTATATATGATTATAATCAAATTCTGTATATCACTATATCCTGATTATAGGGACTAGACTACAGCTGAATACTCACGTTTTATCTATTCTCAATTTTTTTTTTAATGTTACTTGCTGTGTAATTTTCCTTATTGTGGTCCATAACAACTATCAAGTCTCTTTTTAAGATTAACCGGCTTGTTATCAAATGGGTCAAATAGTCATTTTGGTCTTCAAACTATGGGATCAGTGTCATTTTTTTCCTAAAACTATTTTTTTTTCTGTTTTGGTTCTCAAACTCTACATTTGTTCCATCGTTAGTTCAAAATGTGATTTCGTCTAGCTTTGGCTGTTATTTCTAACTTGGACAATTTCTCTCTCATGAGTCGTAATAAGTGAGTTGGCAAAGAGAAAAAGAAAGATTTTCACTCTTTCAAAGAAAAATCAACCACAAATTTTTCTCCAATATGTGACTACGAAGGAATTTTTTTTTTCTTTTTGTCAACTCACTTATTATGACTCATGAGAGAGAGGAATGATCTATCTCAGCCGTCCAAGCTAAAAATAACAGCATAAACTAGTAGAAATCACATTTTGGACTAACAATGGAACAAATGTGAAAATTTGAGGATCAAAACGAAACAAAAAATAGTTTTAGGACCAAAATGAAACTGACCCTATATTTTGAGGACCAAAATGACTATTTGACCTATCAAATATAATTGATCTGTGAATGGGGAGGAATAACTTTTTTGATAATGTTGTGGTTATTGATGTGCTATGTGAGTAAAATTTAGAAGAAAATCTGAGAGAAGAGTAAGATAAAGCACTATCCAATTGAAAACATAAGTCTTCTCGTGAATGGATGATTTATATAAATGTAATTATTGTGGATGATTAGTTGACTGTTCTGTTTGATAACAAACAAGATGAATTTTAACCTCCATCTGTCTAGAATGCGAAAAAAATCTCCATTGTTTGTTGTGGAGAAACTATTAAGAGTGGAGAGAAGACTAGAGTTAATCTTTCCCTGTTGTTTACTGGAAATATATATATTTGATGCTGCGCCGGTCTAATTCCCTCTTGTTTAGCATTCTTTACACTGGCATGGATGTATTTTCAACTACTAGCTAGTTGTAGAATCTAGTCTACCAAATGTCTTGAGGAATACCAGAAGCCTTACTATTGCAAAGTTTGATTATGTCATATGATTAATTGAATTTATAATTTAGTTTCTATGATACCTTTTAAATAAGTATTTTAAGTGATCAGCAAGATGTATAATATATGAATGCATCTATTATTCTAGACCCGATTCTACTCTCGAAGTCTTCCCTTCACAGGATTTGCATGAACTCGCACTCTCACAATTATAGGCTTCAATATTCATGTAATCACAACAATTTTCAATTGTCACTACTTTTGTCCCATGAGACGACAAACAACGAGTGGCATTATTTGCACCATTATTTGTACAAATGAATGGATAGACTCTAAACCTGGTTATAATTTCTTGGCTGCAGGCAGAACAATTATGGTCCACGTGCTTGATAGATTTCATTCACTTAAAGGAAGAGATAGAAGATCTAGATTTATGCTTCCCTCAAAGTTCATCCAGTAGCACTTATGAAAATTCACAAATTCGACCTATAGTGTGCGGAAACATTCAAAAATTGATTAATACTCACCATCCTCAGTTAAAGCAAATTTTACTTCACTGCTTGAGAAGGAATGGTCTTCCATTCCGCGTATCTGGAGAAGATGACGGCTCTAAGATTTGGCCTGCCTCTTCTATAAAATCTCTTTTTTCCAGACCCAGTGGTCCTAGAAGAAATTTGGGTGATGAACTTTCCCCACAATTATCATTAGCACCTAGTCCTGGTCCTTCAGTTATATCGCCTACTCCAGCCCCATCACCTGCTCCAGCCCCTTCCATCTCTCAAGTTCCTGAATCTTCGCCTCCTGCTTCATCGCCAAAAAAGGCATTCTTCCCACAGCTGCAAGCTCCAGTTGCTGGGGGTGTCTCTACAAATCCACCCACTGATGCTAATCTACAGGCAGATAAGAAAAGTAACCATGACAGAACGGTTGTTCTTGCCGTAGTTATAACTGCGGTGGTGACATTTGTAGTTGCAGCCGTGCTCTTTTTGTGCTGTAGTAAGTTTTGTAGGACACGTCGAGCCAAACAGAATGATGAGAGGCCCCTTCTCAGCTTGAGTCTGAGCGACTACTCTGTTGGTACATATCGTATTCACCATTCTCTCACGCCTGATTAATTTAGTGTTTTCAAGTCTTGACATGATTCTTTTATCTTACAGGTTCTACCCATTTTAATTATTTTGGAAATTCAATGAAAGAGGAGAAACCTGGGTTTCAATCATCTAGTAATTACTCGAGTGACAACAAGAAGACATCTTCTCTGAATGCCAATTCTCATGTTACAACTGATAATTTCCATACTAGAGTGCAGGAAAGTCAGTCAATAGGATCTTTCAGTGCTGCTGCCTCATCATCAATTGAACTGAAACCTCCTCCTGGGAGAGTCGGAATCGTGACTTCTGGATTGCCTCCTTTAAAACCTCCTCCTGGCAGGTTGAACCCCCTTCCCCCCGAACCTCCTTCGTTTAGACCTAATAATGCTGCTGCCGCTGCCGCTGCTCCTCCCCCTCCTGCACCCCCACAACCTGTGAAACCTCATGCTGGGGCTGTTGGGGCTCCACCTCGTCCACCTCCTGCACTCTCACAACCTGTGAAACATCCTTCTGATGCTAGTGGAGCTTTACCTCCCGGACCTCCTCCTCCTCCACCACCTCCAGCACCGGGTGCAAAACCAGGTGGTCGTCCACCACCACCACCTCCTCCTAAGAGTGGTATAGCTCCTCCTCGACCTCCTCCACCTCTTGGTCCAAAGATGGTTCGACCTTTAGCCAGTGGACCAAAAGATCCACAGCATGTTGGCACTAGCTCAGAAGGTGAAACTGATGCTCCGAAAGCCAAGTTAAAACCTTTCTTCTGGGATAAGGTTCAAGCCAATTCAGATCAATCAATGGTTTGGAATCAGATCAAATCAGGATCATTCCAGTAAGAAAGAAATGTCAAACTTGTTCTGTTGCCAATAAATTGTAAACTATTTATTAGCTTCTCATTTTCATAAATGGAAAATTTTTGACAGGTTTAATGAAGAGATGATAGAAACGCTTTTCGGCTACGGTGCTGTGGATAAAAACAAAGTTGAACAGAAGAAAGAGTCATCCTCCCAAGACCTTCCAACTCAGTATGTCCTGATAATTGACAGGAGAAAAGCACAAAATTTGTTGATTTTATTGCGAGCTTTGAACGTGACAACGGAAGAAGTTTGTGATGCACTTCATGAGGGTAATTCTCTTTCAAATTCAATTCTTTTTCCAAGTGTTACTGAAAGTAAAAAGAATATGTTAAGTTAATAACATAAAGTTCTTCTGGGAAATTACATGAGTATCTGTAGTATTTGTATTGAGTTGGAGTACCAGAGTTGACAAATGTAAGTTCATTACTTTAGTAGACATATTAACACATCAATAACCTGAGGTATTGTATTCCTTCAGTTCAGTAAGTTGTACTATTATTTTGCTATCATCTGGATTCTTTAAAACTAGCATCATATTCTTTGCAGATGGACAGAGGATAGAGTATTATTAAATTGTTTGGTTCATGCTATCAATGATATTAAGGATTAGGAGCTTCTCAAAAGAGATTATGATAAAAGTGAATTAGGTTGTGAATTTAGATGAGAAGACCTTTATCAGAAGAAAATAAATGAAAAATAAGAGGAAGATTTCTATTGGTGTGAACTTTAAGTGCCATGAAGTTTCAGAATTGAACTAGTATTTTATATGTAGAATCTGAGTATATCTATGTTCTTTACTTCATCAATATGAATTATGAATTCTATTTTGCTATTACTGTGAAAAATGGCATTAGCATCCCTGAATTCAAGCATGAACTTGCATTTTGGATGAATATTGAGGAATTGGATTTTCCTTGAATCATGGATCCTCAATAATATTACTACTTAAGACCCTGAAATGAAAAGTGAAATGTGGAACCCTTGATAAAAAAGAAAATGTAACGGACTAGCTATCTGTATAGGTAGTATGCATAAAGCATACCATAGAGAAGCCAGAAGAGCACCTCTTAATTATTTGTTCTGACCTAAAAGATACCACTTTTGGAGTCAATTTGGAGTTTTACAGTTTAAGTGTGTTGATCTGGGATAGATGCATTGTTTTCTTGAAGTTATTCTGAGTTCTGTCAAGAAAATAATACATGGAAAGGAATACGTGTTTAAAATCTTTTTATTCTGTCTTTGGCTGATCAGGTAATGAGCTTCCCTCAGAATTTCTTCAAACTGTGCTGAAGATGGCGCCGACACCAGATGAAGAAATTAAGCTTAGACTTTTCAGTGGTGAAAAATCTCAGCTTGGGCCCGCAGACCGATTCTTAAAATCCCTAGTCGACATTCCATTTGCTTTTAAACGAATGGAAGCATTGCTTTTCATGGGTACTCTTCGAGAGGAGCTCACTACCACTAAGGAGTCCTTCGCAGTTTTAGAGGTAGGGTATTAAACTGTAGGGAAAATCTATAGGAAGCTCGGGTGTCTAAGTACACGAGTTTCCAGCTGTCAGATCTAAAAAAGTTCCCCCTAAATTTGTGTGAAAAAATATTTTATACAAATCTCGAGATAATTTTTCATACCCCTTAAACTGTATCATCCTCGCCTTATATGGGGTAGTTCTTATGCTCCTTATTTCACATGATGGACATGACATGTAAGTTTTGATGAGCTAATGCCTAATGCCAAGTTTTATCTGATGTGCCAGGTTGCATGTAAGGAACTTAGAAACAGCCGGCTGTTCCTCAAGCTTCTAGAAGCCGTTCTTAAGACTGGAAACCGCATGAATGATGGAACATTCCGTGGTGGTGCACAAGCATTTAAACTTGATACGCTACTGAAATTGTCTGATGTGAAGGGAACCGATGGCAAGACTACACTCTTACACTTTGTTGTCCAAGAGATAATTCGCTCCGAGGGCAAAAGAGCTGCCCGTTTGGCGAAAGAAAACCGGAGTTCCTCCTCCTCTAGTGTCAAGACAGATGACCTTAGCGAGGCGATCTCCGACGACAACAGAGAAGAACACTATCATGAACTCGGTCTTCAAGTGGTTTCACATTTGAGCAGTGAACTTGAGAACGTCAAGAAAGCATCGACAATAGATGCTGACAGCCTAACAGGAACTACTGCCAAACTTGGCCATGGTCTTCTGAAAACCAGAGATTTTCTGAACACTGACACGAAGAGCATAACGGAAGAAGACAGAGGGTTTTATCAGACCGTGAGGAGTTTCGTGCAAGATGTCGAGACCGATGTCACGAGTCTGTTAGAAGAAGAGAAGAAAATCATGGCTCTGGTGAAGAGCACTGGTGATTATTTTCATGGGAAAGCTGGGAAAGATGAAGGGATACGGTTATTTGTGATAGTAAGAGACTTCTTAATAATGGTGGATAAGGTATGCAAGGAAGTAAAAGATGCACAAAGGAAGTCATCAAAAACCCAGAAACATGAGGATTCAAAGGCATCGTCTTCTCCGCCGGATGTTCGTCCACGATCTTCTGATTTTCGTGAGCTGCTGTTTCCGGCAATTACAGATAGGAGGATCAAAGACTATAATAGTTCAGATGATGAGAGCCCATAGGATTTTTTTTGTTTTTGTTTTATAAGTTGGAAGTTGTATTGCAACTATTCTTTTGCCATATTAATTTTTGTTTTTAATTTTCCCTTCCCATTCCATTGTATAGCATCATCGTTAGACATGTAATTTTTTGATGGGGAATATGTTATATTGTTAATTGATAGCTGTATGTAGAATCATAAATTATATCTTTCCTTGCCTCAGAGCAATGGCAACATTTTATTCCGTCGTTTAGCTTCATACTTGAAAATTCTTGTGATCTCATTCAGCTAATTTCTACCTAAAAAGGATTCAATTAGGATTACTGTGTATTAGTCCGGCATTGGATCGTTAACTTTTTATTTTTTTTGGTCAAAGTATCATTTTTGTCTTAAATATAAGTCCTAATATTGGTAAAATATTCAAATTGATCTTACATGCCGGTAAAATGTTTTATTTTAGTCCTAAATTATTGAATTTGGTTATATTTTTCTTTTCTCTCATTTCAAATTTAAATGACTTGTTAAGAGTAACTCAATTTTGAATTTGTCGTATTCAAACTTTAACAGAGAGATATGATCAATTTTATTTATTTGATCGTGAAAAGAGCGATCTTTTTTTGGGACTGATTTGACCTCATTTGTTGACAATTTTAATTGGATAGAGAAAGTACTCTTAGAAAAATATTTATTAATAAAATCTTAATCCAGTTTTAAGTTTTCACCTCTTTATAAAGTACTCTTAGATCAATTTTATTTATTAATTTTTGTTTAAAGAGGTAAACCTTATTATTAACTTTCCAGTTTCACCTCTAATTTTCTAAATCTTAATCCCTTTCAACTGTTTTAGTTATCGCCTATAAATATTTATTAATTTTTTATAAATAAAAAAACAATAATTAAAGAATATATATTTTATATTTTTTAGAAATTAAATTGTCAACAATCTTAATTATTAATTTACTCAAATTAAATATTTTCTGCTTTCAATCACAGTAACATTTCAACAATAAACAATTAAATTTATATCACAACCATTTCTGAAAATATTATAATCATAAACAAATTATAATTTATGGTGAAAAGCAGAACATTTATATTTAATAACTATTATAAATATTTAATGCAAAATTTAAATATTTCTAGTATTTTAATCCAATCTATTCAGCTTTCAATTCTAATCCATTTATTTCTATCCTAAAACATTAAAAACATGATTGCAACCAAAAGTTCAAAACATCCATCAAGCCACGTCTAAGCTCAGACATTCATGTTAGTACCTTCATTATTGTTGGTCAAAAAGTTATATTGGTTCTATAATGTTTATATTGGTTTTTTATATTTTAAAATATTTAAAACGATCCTAAATATTAATAAAACATTTCATTTTAATCTCCAATTACTGAATTTAATCAGAATTTGTTAAAAATAACGCTGAATTTTTTGTATTTAAACTTAAAACAAACAAAAAAAAACCAGTTTTATTAGTTTAACCATAAAATAAACAATTTACTTTTATCAGGCCAAAAAAAAACAATTTACTTTTAAAGTCAATTTAACTTAATTTGCTAACAACTCTAACAAAATAAAAATAATAAATAATTTTAAACTCATCACATTCAAATTTAAAATGAAAAAAGTCAAAAACTATTACAATATCTAATAATTGAGAACCAAAATGGAATATTTTACCAAAACTCAAAATCAATTTGAACATTTTGAGACAAAAAATAACCAAAATAAACATTAAAACATAGATTTAAAATCAAAATGACCCTTTAAATTGTTTGTCCTTTATCACTACTACTTATTCCCAATGCAACAACGCACTATTTCCAGATAATGATACCAAGGTAATACAAAAATTCCCTGTAAAAGAACACGATTCATCACAATTTCCACACAAACAAGTCTCAATTCATCAACACAAATTAGTAAACTTGGGTAAGGATCACATTTGAATTTGATAGAGAATGGTACAAACAGACATTGAGATTTTCAAGTGTCATTACTAAACAAGTATTAAGAAGACTACAAAGAGTGGGGAAAAAGAATCACTGATTCTCATCAGATTAAACAAGAGTGAGGAAGATGATTAATTATATTCACATCGATCACTAACTGATATCCTACATTTGCAACTACTACTAACTTTCAAAATAACAAGGATCATCAAACTTCTATAAAAAACCTAAATTAGACCGTTCACGTGAAAACAGAGGAAATCATGTTGGATTTTAAGAGTCGTCGTCACCACCAGCCTTTGATGAAGTTCCTATTTTCTTAGGGAGAAGCAAGTTATGAATGTTGGGCATAACACCACCATTTGCGATTGTCACATCTCCTAAAAGCTTGCTCAATTCTTCATCATTCCTCACTGCCAATTGAATGTGGCGAGGAACAATTCGAGTTTTCTTGTTATCTCTTGCAGCATTTCCGGCCAATTCCAGAACCTGAGAAAGAAGAAATTTCACCAAAAAAGAAAAACACAATGCAGTAAAATTAAACCTCAAGGAATGGCTAAAATGCACTTTTAGTCCCATAACTTTGGTAAAGATTTCAATTTAGTCCCATAACATTTTTTGTTACAATTTTAGTCCATAACTTTTGAAAAAGTCTCATAATTAATTCCAAGCTAATTTCTATTTGTACCATAACTTCACCTATATTTATCACATCATCATTCAACTCAATATATCATATCATCTTTAGCAATAGATAAGGGATGATCAAGATTAGGACCAACAGTGAAACGTTTTCAAACATTATAAAACTAAAATTGCAACAAAAAAAAAGTCATGAGATCAAATTGTGACTTTCGCCAAAATTATGAGACTAAATTAATACTTTTGTCAAAGTTACTCAAGGAATTAATCGCCCTCTATAAAACAAAGATTTCAAGAACCTAATCTGACCTAATTTGGAAACCCTAGATTCAAACGACGAACATGTAAAAAAAAGAAAATGAACAGGAATCAAGGGTCGGCAAGCAATGTAAATTAAAATTACCTCGGCGGCGAGATATTCAAGAACGGCGGCGAGGTAGACGGGGGCTCCGGCACCGACACGTTCGGCGTACTTACCGGCTTTCAAAAAGCGAGCAATACGGCCGACGGGAAATTGAAGGCCTGCTTTACTGCTACGTGATGTAGCCTTCTTGGCAACACTAGATCCCAAGGTTTTGCCTCGACCAGCCATTGATGATGAAAACGAAGAATCGCCGATTTGAAAGGAAAACGAAGGAGGCTGAGAAACGAAGAATTTGGCCGGCGAAGATGAAGAAAACGAAGAAAGAGTACTGAGAGAGATATTCAAACTATGATTCTTCTACAAGGAAAGCGGTGGAAGGATTTATATATAGTGGAGTTTATTTTAGAATGAACCAATGAGAGACGAGTACGCGGATCGAGTTTAATGACTGTTGGATTAGGAGAGAGATGAACGGTGGAGATTTGCTCGACGATTGAGGTGTTTCGGCTAGCGTGACGAAAGGGTATTGTAGACTGTTTGATTTGGCGACCACCGAATTGACGAAAATGCCACTGGGTATGACTTTTTAATTTTTATTCTGAATCTGAATTTTGTCTGCTTTATCATATCATAATCATGAATAACGGAGGCATGATTGCGCAGCTTTTCTTGTTTGGCCAAAGTTTCAAGGCGGTCCTTTATGTATGTGGTGGATTTTAAATTGATCTTCTCTCTTTCATTTGTTTTATATTGGTCTTATATGTTTTTATGATGTTTCTCAAATTAGTCCCAAAAATACTTAATGTGATCATATTTCTCTTATTTTAAACTCAAATGTGACAAATTCAAAACTACGAGTTTCTTTTTATGAGTACCTTGGGACCATTAACGAATAGAATCAAATTGAGTCTCAGAAGTGGGTAACTCATTTAATGGTCAAACAAGTGAAATTGACCATATCTCTCTCATTTGAAGTCTGAATGTAATGAGTTTGAAGTTATGTGTTAACTCTTGAAGAGTTCTTTCGATGTCAAGTTAAGATCGCTAGAAAATGAGGTCAAATCGCGTCTCCAAAATATTTTTGGGACCAAAGCTATGTGTTAACTCTTGAAGCTATGTGTTAACTATTATTGTTTTATAATTTATAAGTTTTTTAAAATCAAACTTTTCTCATTTGATAATTAAGGTACCTATGTTTTTTTTCCGTTAATTTTAAGGGGAAATGCTGACATGACGCAATCTTAGTCGTCGATTTCAATTGCATCTTAATCATTAGTTTCTCTTACATCTTAGTCATTGGTTTCCACTCCAAGGTTAAAATCTCATTTTTGGTTCTCAAACTATGGGGTAAGTTTCATTTTGGTCCTCAAACTTTCACATTTTTTTTCGTTTTGATCTCCAAAATGTGATTTTACCGAAATTTTCACCGTTATTCTTAGTCATAAGTTAAAGATAAAAGGGTAAATTACAAATTAGGTAACTGTGGTTAGGCCGAATCTCACATCATTGTCGTGTGGTTTAAAAAATCTCACTTTGGGTACCTGAGGCATGCGTCGTTTAGCAATTAGAGTACCTGTGGTTGTATTTCACCAATTTTAACAGAAAATGCTGAAGTGACGCTCATGTGACTCAATGAAAAATCAAATTTTGGTCCACAAACTATGGGATAAGTTTCATTTTGGTCCTAAAACTATTTTTTATTTCATTTTGGTCCTCAAGCTTTCATATTTGTTCCTTTTTTTCCCAATAATGTTATTTCATATGGTTTACGCCGTTATTTCTAACCTAAATAACTAAGATGAATCATTTCTCTCTCAAATATAAGAGTGATCGCGGGCTGGGTTGAGTCGGACCTGAGACTCGACCCAGTGAGACTCAGGCCGGGCCATGGGGTCTGACTGAGCCAAATTGGGCTACTTTATTTTTTAAAACAAAAAATTCATATTTCTTATTTAACCCATTTATTTATTTTATGTTTTTGTTCACTCCTACTCAAATACGTAATAATAAGTGAGTTGATTAAGAGAGGAAGAGAAATTTTCATTCTTAGTTACAAATTGGAGGTAAATTTGTGGTTGATTTTTATCTTGGGTAAATTACAAATTAGGTACTTGTGGTTAGGCCGAATCTCACATCACTGTCATGTGGTTTAAAAAATCTCACTTTGGGTACATGAGGCATGCGCCGTTTAGCAATTAGGGTACCTGTGGTTTTGTTCCGTCAATTTTAACGAAAAATGTTGAGGTGGCGCTCACGTAACTCAGTGAAAAATAAAAATTTGGTCCACGAACTATAGGATAAGTTTCATTTTGGTCATAAAACTATTTTTTATTTCATTTTGGTCCTCAAACTTTCATATTTGTTCCATTTTTTGTCCCAAAAATGTTATTTCATATGGTTTACGCCGTTATTTCTAACATAAATAATTAAGATGAATCCTTTCTCTCTCAAATATAAGATTGATCACGTGCGGGGTCGGGCAAGACCTGAGATCCGACCTGGTTAGACATAGGTCGGGCCATCGGGTCCGACCGAGCCGAACTGGGCTACTTTATCTTTTTTAAAAAAAATCATATTTTTTCTTTAACCTATTTATTTATTTTATCTATTTTTTATGTTTTTGTTCACCCCTACTCAAATACGTAATAATAAGTGAGTTGACAAGGGGAGGAAGAGAAATTTTCATTTTTAGTTAGAAATTGGAGAAAAATTTGTGGTTGATTTTTATCTCTAATTTATGACTAAGAATAATAGTGAAAATTCCGATAAAAACATATTTTGGAGATCAAAACAGAAAAAATGTGAAAGTTTGAGGACAAAAATGAAACAAAAATAGTTTTTATGACCAAAATGAAACTTACCCCATAGTTTGAGAACCAAAAATGAGATTTTAATCTTGGAGTGGAAACCAACGACTAAGATGCAAGAGAAACCAACGGTTAAGATGCAATAAAAATGACGGCTAAGATACATTGAAAATTAATGGCTAATATTGTGTCATATCAGCATTTTCCCTTAAAATTAACGGAACAAAAACACAGATACTCTAATTGCTAAATAACGCATATCTCAGATACCTAAAGAGAAATTTTTCAAACCACAACCACAACCCACAACTACTCTATATCTCACAGTGATCTGATTTCGTTAAGAATATGTTGAAATTTAATTATTTGATTTGATTAACGATTATATTTAGATATACAAATAATTGAACTAAGCTATTAATATTTATGTATATATATATTTTTTTACTTTTATTTTCTAAATATGATTATACATAATAAATTATAATTTTTCTTTGGAATATCAATGCAATCCATATATTTTTTTTATATAATATTTTATCATCTCAAAAAAATATCTTTCATCTCGATCATTGACTAACTACAATTTTCAATTTTTATGATTTTCGCTCATCAAATCTTTAATCTTAGTTTTTATTTCTTTCCAAACACTCTTTTCTTCTTTCTAATTTTATCATTGATTAACAAACATAATAAATAAAATTCTACATCGTCCTAACTCAACTGCTCAAACTACTATTCATTGATTCGGTTTGATTAAAAAGGGGCAAACGTACTCTTGGTATTTTCAAAATATGAGGTCAATTTCAATTGTATTGTCAAACTTTTTTTCTGGGTCAATTGTACTCTCAAATTTTTGCATTTGAGTCAATTGTGCCTCACCCCTAACTTTGTTAATAAAACTAATGAAAAATGCTTATGTGTTCGTTGACTCAGTTGATGGTTGCTAACATGAAATTATTTTTTGTTTTAAGGAAAATGTTGTAGTTACCATCACATTTCACATTTCTTTTGTGTTTTGAGGCAAATGTGGCATTTCATCTTCATTCAATTTCACTCATCCTGAAACTTCACTTTCTCTCATGCTTGAACCACTAATCCTGCGATTCTCTGACCCTCAATCTCAATCTCAATCTCAACATTTTCGTCTCACTCGCTCGCAATCTCATTAGAAACATGAAACCCTAGAATTTGAAATCCCCCTGTCACATACGATGTGTCCAACCTCCTAGTTTCGATGTTGGAGTTGATGGTATTGGTGGAACCTACTTGGAACCGAAAATCCAATGTCATCCTTGGACTTAGCTAATCGTTTGACCTGTGGATTGTTGAAACTCGATCCCATGTTGGTGGTAGAATCCAATGTCATCCATTTTGGATCGATCCCAATGGAGAATGCAAAATTTTTGACTTATTCATCACAGAACAACTTGAACGAGATGCTCCTATAGTTCCAAAATCTAAAAATCACATTCTAACCTCAGATCTTGCTCTCAAAACCATCGTGAAACATAGCTCTTACTTTTTCTTCTTAGTTTTGAACAAGTTTGACGGTGAAGAAGATTAAATGATGAGTTTAAGATTTCAGTTGTACCCCAAACTATGCCACATTTGCCTCACTTGGACCTTCACGAGCCATGTCAACAACCATCAACTAAGGGTGTGTTTGGATTATAAGTATGTAATGAAAATGTAATGAAAATAGTGTTTGGATTAGTTTGAGATGTAATGAAAAAAATATGATGTCAAATTATGAAAAAGGGTATGTAATAATGGTGGTTGGTTGAAATAATTATATGGGTTTTTTTAAATTGTATAGGGGTAGAATTGATAATTGATAATGGAATAAGATAGAAATAAAAAAATGATATTTGACTTTTTGGTTGTGGTTGTTATGAAATAGGGATGGCAATAGATAGGATATCCGATTTTTTTTAATATCCGTATCCGTAACACTACTATAGTATCCGTATCCGTATCCTATCCGATATTTTAATATCCTTATCCGTAATTATCCGATATCCGAAATAACCGCACTATCCGAAATACCCGAAATATCCGAAAATATACTAATATAGGATATGATATCCGTAAAATTGGGTATAATGGATACCCAATATCCAGTATCGATTCATCCATCTGATTAAAGCATCAATATTCAATAATCATACTAAACAAAATCTAATAAAAAACAAAATGCATCTATATAAAGCACATAATTTTTAATAAAAACTAAAGTTTAATCAATAAACCACTAAATATAAAGCATATCAAAAGACATAATACTTATATTACTTCATTAATGTAAATGTAGAGCCAAAAGAAAGCTCATACATCAAAAAGCATATTACAAAATATTCACATCATATTAATAAGGGTCAAACTTGAAGTTTTGAGCTTTTGGCCAAACATATTCACATCATATTAATAAGGGCCACTAAATCAGTAAACTAAAAATACATGTACTGATATATAAGGGCCACTAAACCAAAAATACATGTACAAAATATTAAAACTTTTTCAGCAAGAAGTTTAAGCAACAAAATGTCATAATACTCCTTCCAAGTCTTCAATTCTGTCCACAAAAAATTAAAAACTTTAATGATCAATAAAAAGTAAAGCAAATATGATGTAAATAAATAATGAAAGAGAGGAAATAAAGAAACAAACAGTGAACAACATCAATGTCAATGTCTTCTTCTTCAGCCAAACATGATGACAATAACCCAATAGAATTTTGGACTAAAACAATAAAAGCAAACAGAAAAAACAAATTAGTTTATTATATAAATCAATAAAGGATGAAATGAAAAGATCTCACAATTATAATTATAAGGACTAATTCAAAATTACCTTCTTCATTAGCAAGCCAATTTTGACAACACATTAGAGCCTCTACAGTGTCTTGATGGAGTTTACTTCGATGAGGACTCAAGACTCTCCCACTAGTACTAAAAGCTGATTCTGATGCTACTGTTGAAATTGGAATAGCTAAGAAGTCCTTGGCAATAGCTTGTAAAGTGGGATATTTGATCCCATTTACTTTCCACCAATTGAGAATATCAAAATCTTGTGACCATGGATAAACAGAATCTTCAAAATAATGATTTAATTCAGATTTGACAATGCTGGAGCTTAAACTATTTTGTAGAAATTGTTGCAACTTTGAATCAATTATCTCAGGATTGCCAACTTCTGGTTCTAAATCATTATTTCTATGTGAGTTCATTTCAGAAGCAACAAAAGCATTTGAAGAAGACACTTCCTGATTTGCATTAGCTTGGTACTCTTGAAGCAAATCATACATTATGTTTTTAACTTGTTGGATCTCATACTCTGCATCATCTTTATAAATTCCAGGAAAGTAGTACTCTACCACCTTCAACTTATATCTAGGATCAAGAACTACAGCCACTGCCATCACAACAGAAACACTTTTCCAATACTTTTCAAATTTCTGAAACATATTTATTGCCATATCTATGATTACTTCATTAGAAGACTGCACCCATTTGCTTAAAGCTTCTCGCAATTCACAAATTTTAACAAAATAGACATTTGCTGTGGGATATTTAGTGCCAGAAAATAATTCAGTCACAATATGAAAACGTTTAAGCTTCTCACAAATTATCCCAACCATATTCCATTCCTCATTAGTTGGCACCTTAGAATATTTTTTTCCCTAAGTTTCAATCTAGGGAAAACATCTTTGTATTCTAAAGCAATTTGCAACATAAGAAAAGTAGAGTTCCACCGAGTCTTGCAATCAAGTGCCAGCTTTTTAGTGCATGAAATCTTAAGTTGCTTAGCCAAATCTTCAAACTTTTCTACTCTAGATGGACTGGCTGACCAATATGCCACACTATCCCTCACATTTCCAATCACTTCCTCTATAGAAGACAAGCCATCTTTCACAATCAAATTTAGTATATGAGCACATCGCATGTGAATGATTTTTCCTCCTAAAATGCAATGATTTCCAAGCTTATCAACAATGAAATTAATCATACCATCATTTGTATTGCAATTATCCACAGTAATTGTTG
Source organism: Chamaecrista fasciculata (assembly GCA_003254925.1). NCBI lineage: Eukaryota > Viridiplantae > Streptophyta > Magnoliopsida > Fabales > Fabaceae > Chamaecrista > Chamaecrista fasciculata. The sequence goes on from QANZ01018310.1 coordinate 134,619, forward strand.
AGAACTTGGTTTCAATATGCCATGACATCAAGCCTTCAAGAAGGACCTCAGCAAGAACATCCGTTGTGTGAGGTGATGGAACATAAGCAAACCTAAAATATAAATTAATATGTTAAAATTTAAAAAATGTAATATAAGATTAAGAAGTTTAGTAATATACCTCAAAATACGACTTTGCAACACCCAATTATCATCAATAAAGTGAGCAGTGATGCTCATGTATCCTTTCTGTTGATTAGATGTCCACATGTCAGTTGTAATTGCTATCCTCCCCTCATTTCTAGTTATGAAATCTTGTAACTTTTGTCTCTGAAGTTGATAAATTTTGAAAATGTCACTCTTGATAGTATTGCGTGACACCATTTTGAACAAAGGTTGTAGTCTTCCAACGAATTTTCTAAACCTTGCATGATCAACCATTGAGAGAGGGTATTCATGTACGACAATAGCTTCAGCAAGGTCCCTTCTTGAAGCTTCTAGATCGAAGTTAAAATTTGCAAGATGAAAAACTCCATCCTTTTTTTGTGATACGATCTGTTTTTGTTTCTGAAGACTAGTGCCAATGTCTTGATTCCACCTGCTGTTGCAAGTACCCAAGTGATTGTGCAAATTCGTAGTGCCATTTGCACCTTTTGCACTAAATTCACCTTTACAATAGTTACAAATAGCAATGTCCATCCCATTCTTCTTTGTCTTAACCATATGCTTCCATACTTCACTCCTCTTCCTTTTCCCAACTTGCATTGTTTTTACTTCTTCCTCTCCTTGTGTTTCATCTTGATTTGAAGTTACATTGTCAGTTGCAATTGACTGTTGTGTTGCATGTTGGACCCCTTGAGTAGGTAATTCATGTTGGGCAGCAATAGCCTTTTGCCTTTCTTCTTCCTCTTTTCTCTCTTGAATGTCTATCAAAATTGCCACCTGAGCATCTACATCTACATCTTCATCCATGGTTTGACAAAATAATCTAATAAGGAATTGGTGTCAATGACTAACTTTTAGTAGACTAATCTATTAAGTTAAGAGAAGGAAAACTAACAAACAAATATTCAAGACTTTAACAAATATAAAAGACTTCATTAATAACATTCCAACTATATCAAAATTGAAAATTTTTACCCCCCAACACCAACCATGATATCAAAGTTCAACTCTTACATTTTAAATACAATAGTATACCTTCAAGATCCTTCATAATCTCATAGAGACTCATTTAGTTCAAGAAAATTGTCAAAATCATACATAGGGACCAATTTGAAACTTTAAAGTTTTACTCTAAAACATCAAATTTCAAAATACACTCTCTAAATTCAAATTAAAGAAATAGAATTCATTATTATCATCAAACAAACTCATTTGAACCATCAATTTCAAGAAAACAAAGAGATTTGGTTAAAAACACCAATGAAAGTTTTAACTAAAATTTCTACCAGGTCTCAAAATTGGTAAGAGTAGAACCAAGCTTCAATCCAATGATAAACACTCATTAATATCATCAACAAGTCTCATCCAAATCAATGTATACAAAAAATATAAAGGATTTGGCAAAACCCCTCTTTTAAGTGAACCCTAAGTTTCTTATTGGGTCTAAAATTGATGAGAGTGAGACCAATCTTCAAATCATTGTTTTAGGGTGTTGAAATGAATCACAAAGCGAATAAAAATGCAGTAGAAATTATGGTATATAGCAGCACGAATTAGACAGAAGTAAAGGACCAAAAGTGAAGAAAATAGAGGGGTGGTGTTACCTAGCAAGGAGGAAAAAGAGGCGGCGGTTTCCACCACCTGTCGTAGCGTCGGCGGTGGCTTCTGAGCGGCGGCCGACGACCGGAGAGGGCCAACTTTTGGTGGACAGCAAGTAGAGGGAGAAGAGAGTGAGTGAAAAAGGTTCAAACTTTGGCTAGGAAGTCGAAAGTGGCAAGTGGGGCTTACGGACTTAGGGTTTCGTCCTTTTCACTATATTACTTGTTATTAATTTTATATTGAATTATTTATTGAATATCTATTAATCTATTAATATATTATATTTAGGCTTAAGTGCACTTTTGGTCTCATAACTATGACAAAGATTTCATTTGGGTCCCATAACTTTTTTTGTTGCAATTTTGGTCCCATAACTATGACAAAGGTTTCATTTTGGTCCCATAACATTTTTTTGTTGCAATTTCGGTCCCATAACTTCTCAAAAGGTTCCACCGTTAGTCCTTTGGTGAATTCCATCCATATTTAGCCGTTAAGTATGACGTGGCATAGTGACTAGGATCATGATGTGGCAAAATAAGATGAAATGGACTGAAATAGGATCTATATGCAACATATTAAAACATATCTATACCCAACCACAATATATTCAAAGAGTTGTACTTCCTCTTCCTCGTCAGCCCAACGGAACTTCCTCTTCCTCGTTCCGCTTCCCGATTTGCCGTCGCCGCCGCTTTGGTCGTTCGACTTTGGCTAAGGATCCCATCAACTTCGTCGGTGCCTTCTGCTTGAAGTCTCTTCTTCCCCACCATAGTGGTCCCTGTCAGTACCACTCTTTGTATATTTGGTGGTTGGGTATAGATAAGTTTTAATATGTTGCATATAGTTCCTATTTCAGTCCACTTCATGATCCTAGTTACTATGCCACGACATACTTAACGGCTAAGTATGGATGGAATTCACCAAGGGACTAATGGTGGAACCTTTTGAGAAGTTATGAGACCAAAATTGCAACAAAAAATGTTATGGGACTAAAATGAAACCTTTGTCATAGTTATGGGACCAAAATTGCAACAAAAAAAGTTATGGGACCAAAATGAAACCTTTGTCATAGTTATGGGACCAAAAGTGCACTTAAGCCTTATATTTATATCTTAATCTTATCTTAATCTTCTTCAATTTAAGCATTCTCATTGACACGTGTCAACAAATTATCAAGAGTTCCCATCTTCTTTTGCTGAATTGGTGACACGTTGCAATTTTTGGTTTCAATTTTCTTCTCCCGCCAATCCATTGCCATTCAACCCTTCAATTTTCAATTTCAATTAAACACATCACCGCCATTTGCCTTCTTTGAATTTTGAATTTTAAAATTGAAAATCCATTTCATTTGCCATTTGTTTCAGTCCGTCATTTCTCATCTCTTTTGTTATTTCTCCTCCTTCTTTCTCTTTTCTCCCTAAACTTGCTCTTATCTCCCCTAAACCCTAACACACATCCATGACTCACTATCTTAGCCGCTGTCCATCCTCAACGGAACGTCGTCATAAACCACGGCCACCGTCGTTTCTGCATCAACCATTACGACTTTGAAATCTCGATCTTCCTCTCCGACTTCATGAAACGATTCGATTGTGTGTGTGCGCGTTGCGGAGTTTCACTTCGTATCCTTCTATTCGATTCCGATTTCAGTTAACTAGAGTTTGATTTTCCTTGAAATTCTGATTTCTGTGATGAATCTATTGACGGATCATACTTGCATGTGTTTGTTTGTTTCAGAGAAAAACTTGCAGCTTGTGTAAATAGGGTACCGGGTATGATCTTTTCATCCTTTTATACATTATTCTCTCTTGTCTGTGTGCTGCTTTTAATTTGGCTTATCTGCGTATGAATTTGGTCAAGTTTCAAGAAGATAGGATTGAATTGGAAACTTAGAATTTTTCTTAGTAAGTCAAGATTAAATTTCTCATTTTCACCCCTGCATTGTGTCTGATGCAGGTGTGGAGTCTGTGTATGAATGGAAGGGAGAGGTATGAGCTTCATTTTTCATGCTGACTTCAGAATGTTTGATATGTTATAAAAACCCTTATTCAGTAATTTATCCATCCTAGCACTACCAGTATTTTCTTGTGGTCACTAACGTTTTAGTTGACAAGTAATAAAAAGCAAAACAAAAAAATCTGAACATAATTGAAAGTATGTTGTAGCTTGACAATCTTATTTAGCTTTATGATGCAAATTGACAGATCCAAACTGATTCTGAGGAACTTCTTATAATCAAGACTAGGCAATCCCTTTTGGAAGCACTAACAGAGCATGTCAAAGAAAATCATGAATATGAGTAAGGCTAATGCTTCTGATCAATATAATATCCTTTGTTAGAATCTGAATTCTTTTTTGGCAAATCTGCATATTGCATCTTCTCTTGAGAAAGGAGCACTTGAAACTTTGGTGGTACGATTGAGTTTTAAGAAACAGGACGAATTCATATATGTCTTGAATCTGTCATGACTGTTTGAAATGAAATTCGTAGGAATACAACAACACCGTGTGTTGTTGCTGACATCTTTCTTTGTAGTTGGTTTTATAAAAAAATTTGTCCATCTTTTCAATATGATGATGTAAATCCAATTGTGAATGTGCAATTAGCATACATTGATTGTTAAATTTAACTGATGAATGAATGTAGGTACGTGTTGTACAGACTTTTTCTTTTAGCAGCCTGCAAATTATTTTCTTTTCTTAATTTGATTTAATAATAAAAAGATTTGGGTACAATAATTTCTAATTTTCCTTCTATCTCCTTGGAAAATTACCCAATTCATGAATGAATTATAGCCTACCATGTGTTTGGTGAAATGCTTGAATAGCAGATTAAATTGATCAATGACTTGATTTTTTTTCCTGATCTTCCTTGCCTGCTAGAGTGATTCCTAAAGCTCTGTTGCCTCATGAGGTACCTTTCTAATTTTGACCCTTCATTGCTATGCTCAATTTTCTGCTTCTTTTTAGGTGGAATCAATCTTCCTGATATTAATTAATAAAAGCTTTACTACTGAACAATTGAACAAACGTTGTTTGCATTTTAGATATTTGGAGAAACATTTGGAGAAGTGAAAACAGTGGCTGATATGCATGAAAGGAAATCTGTAATGGAAAAACTTAAGCTTTCACTATATATAAAGGTATAACTTTTCTTTTTTAAAAGAATTGACAGAGTCATATAAGTATTTCTTTTATTGAAGCATCGTATATGTAGCATTGTGTATTTTAATTATTTCATAGCAGAATAATTAATAGCTCATGGTTTCATGAGTTCTGAAGCTTTTTCTGCAACCTATACCGTTTGTGTTCTTCACTTATGAATTCATATGTTTGGTCTTGAACTTTACATCACACCTTACAAGTTTAGATCATGGTGCAATTGTGGGGTTTATATTTAATAAATTATGTCTCTGCTGAATTTTTTGCCCTCACTATTTGCTTTGTGAGGAAAGACAGTAAACTGATGTCAAGCCTAAAATTTTGATTGAAGGGCACATAAATGTTATATAGTTCTGTAATAGCAAGTTACTTTTGTCTTTTTTTACCCTATGGATCTATATATACTTCATGCAGTGTTGATAGCAGGTTACTTTTTGATATATAATTTCTTTGTTTTGGTGATAGCAGTGTTCTTACTTTTATAAGCCTTTGATTGTTAAAATGTTATTCATAAACTGGGTAGAACCGTATGAGAATAGGGTGTTCAGTTTTGGGTCTTCAGTTTGCGTTTCGTTGTGATATTGTGCTTCTCTGCTTTGCTGCGTTTCTTCTCTGCAATATGAATAGGGTGAGTGAGCTTCTTTTTGTTCAAGCTAAATGTGTAGTTTTCTTTGTCCTATATATATATATATATATTTCTATTTGGTCTCAGCAAATACCCTTTTGTAGATTGTAAGTTGAAAAAGTCGTTTTAAGCATTTTTTTTTCTGATATATATATATAAACTCTTTCCGAGATTAATATATATTTCCATTGTTTTTTCCAGAAAAATGGAAAGTGAAAATGAGGGTCTATCAGCACCTGGAAGCAGAACAGTGAGAGAACCTAGAGTTGCATGAATATTTTGGGGACATTGTCTATCAGATGTTGCATGAATATATAGGGGTACTTATATATATCTTTGCCTAATTTTGATTTTGGGGATAGTCTGTGATCTTCTATAGAAGCATTACTGTTTTGTCAATAATGAGTAAACTTTTGTTTTAGGCCCTGAATTTGTTCTAAAATTGCAACTTAGGGACTAAATAGTTCATGTTCGTAAGAAAATCTGAGACTATAGAGTGTATTTCTAATATACTGAGACTAAATTGTACTTTGTAATCAGCCTTAGCATCATATTAGTACTTACCCTCTCAAACAATTCTAATCCTATCATTCCCAATAATTGTTAGTTGATTCAAATGTCTATTTTCTTAAAGACCATAATACCATTTGCAGCAAATGATCATAAATAAAGATTAAAGGGGAATAACGGAATATTGATTACTTCATGGCTTGCATCAACAAATGTATTACTGTTTTCCTTTATCCAAGTTGTCATGGATGTTGTAATATTGCGGATTTTATCTAACTTTTTCAGGATTCAATATCTTTTTGTTGATATAAGATAGAGCTATGAGGTGATATCAGTTTCACTATTTGTAAATTGATGGTTGGCTTTCTTATGTAGCAGTTAGGAGTTTCAAGTCATTGCCTTTCTTATGTAGCAGTTTCATTATTCTGATATATATTGACACTAATGCTTCTGACATATATTGACACTATCTTATTCTGATATATAAACATTCCTTTGAACTGAATGTTCTTTTTAAATTTGGTTATAGTTTTAAAATTGGTTCAACTCTCTGCTCAATGTTTCCGCAGCTCAACTGATTTTTAGCTAAGGAAGGTTGCTTTATTTGTGCTTCCTGACTGAACATTCTTTTTAAAATTGCCTTTTGTTTGGTTTTATATTTAAAATGCTTCATGCCTCTGCTGGATAATAATAATGAAATTCAAATTTGAACATGAAACTGTTAGTTGTTGAATCTTATGCTATGAGGTGATATCAGTTTCACTATTCCTAAAGTGATTGTTCGCTTTCTTATGTAGCAGTTAGGAGTTTCAAGTTCTTGGTTTTCTTTGTTGGAGATTGTGCCCTAGGGCCAATCATTTTATAAATATGTTTTGAACATATTAATTAATTTATGGAGATAAATTAATGGTTATCATATTATTAGCGTGTTTACTATGATAACAATCCTTGATTAATTATATGATAAATAATCTAAAACTGTCCCTGGTCGATCATTCACGTGGGAACGTAAATGAACCAAGACCAGCATGACCTCGGTGTATAGAGATACATGCACTAGATGCTTCTCGAGAGCCATGGTGCAATTTTGTAAGGGTTACAAATTGCTGGACCGACCCGGAGAGTCCTGCATGGGTTTAGTCATAAGCGAGCCTCTCCTGTACACCTGTCACGATAGCCTTAGACCTGAGGTCTTGACTATTCCGGCATTGTAGTTGTCAAACTTTGGCCTAGTCCAACGTTACCCGTAGCAGGGTAGCCATACAGGCTAGGTACGGGTTTGGTTGATTACCGTGCAAAGGAATGTGGTTGACCAAGATGGGATTTTGTCCCTCATTTAAGATGAGAGATATTTAACTGGCGCCCTCGATGAGTCTGTCCAAGAAATGCGTGGCCACGCTGGGAATTGGGACTAACTCAGGAAATCGAGAAAGTTGTGGTTTGGATTTTGGATGACATTCCCGTGCCTGATCCATGACCAAAATATCGTGAGACAATAGGAATTATGACAAGGTGGTATTTAGGTTAAATCGTTAAAACGTTAAAGCGATAACTCCCGTGTTTTGGGTAGTCGTGATGGCTTGCTAGAGTCCGCTCACGACTTGTGAGTCATAAGATGACTTGCTGCCAACTTCACGTGAGGCCTGCTGGGTCACACATGAGCAGGATCAAGATGCTAATTTTTGGGACACGAATTAGGGTTAATTCGTGAGTCACTTAGGTGACACAATTTAGGACATAGTTAAATGTCTTAGGACATTAAATCTTGTCTTAAATAAATATCTATGATTGAGGTTTTAAATTTGTTGGACAAATTTAAATTTAAATTAATTGTTAAATAGTTTTACAATTAAAATATTAGTGAATAAATAAATTAAATAAGTTTCCTAAAAATTAGGGAATTATTGATTTATTAAATTCACTAAAATTGGGAAATAAAAGGATGAGGGTGGCGCCTCATTATCTTTGTTTTTATTAATAGAAATTGTTTTTATTAATTAAATAAAGATAAGATAAATATCTTTTGGAAAAGATATAGGATTTGAATTAAAAGATATTAAGGTAATTCTTTTATTCAAAATTGTTAGGAATTAGTTATAACTACCTAAGGAGTTTGGGTTGTTATAAAATTCCTCCAAAAACTCCATGAGAATTTCGCCTACCCCCTTTCTTGGGATGGAAGATTTGATCTTGCATTTTAGAGTTTGGGTCTAGGCTAAAGTCGATTTTTATATTTAATTATTAAAGTAATATTTAAATTATAAAATCAAAATCTCATGACTCATTCCAACCAATAGGATTTGAGCAAATCAAGATTTGATCTAAGATTTGATCTTGGATAGGTCAAATTCGAAAATTGGGCTTATTTTTGAATTATAATATTAAGTTTAATATTATAAATCAAAAGATATTTTGAGATATCTAAAAGATATCCCATATCTTAGAGATATCCTAATTGGATTAGGATTCCCTAAAACTAGGAATGAGAACACTATAAATAGAGGCACTAGGCGCCTATCTCAGAGATAACTCACAACACAGATCAATTCTTGGTCAGACCAAGAATTTCGCCTAGAGCATCTATAGAGAGTGAAAAATCGCCTAGTCCTAATATTATGAGAGTGAGTCGATTTTCTTGAAGAAAGAGAATTGGACCTGCACCTGATAATATTAGTACTTCCCAATCAATCTTGATAATCAAGAACAGTTCTTGATTATTCAAGAATCATAGATAGAGTTCCCGTATTCACTTGGGAAGAAGTGAAGGAGGCTAGCACCTAGGCATCTGCCAAACTGCTCGTGTGGATTACTGGTAGAGGAAGGACACTCTGTGGACTTCTCAAATTCGCGAATACGATAAGTCACCGATCAAAACTAGGTAAACATCTTTTCCTTATCTAGTATAAACATAGTTAGTGGATCCTGGAAGGAATCACAGAGTTAGCTTTTAGTTTTATTTGCGTTTTAGTCCAAAATTTTTAATTTCTTCCGCTGCGCTCCCTCTGTGATTTCCCAACATTCTTATGTAGCAATTTCACTATGACCAATCAATCAATGGAAAATTGAAGACTATGTTGCAGTTCATATACTTCTTGGAAATGTCTTTGTTGACCAGGATGCCGCATAGAGTAAGTATAACTGGAACTTCTTAGTTGCTTGATTACTTTTTATGTTGGATAACCTTGAAGTGAAGGAGATTTCTTAAGGAAACATGGGGGTTGAGGAGATTGTTTTCTAAAAGTATCATTTGTTATTGTTAATCTTTTCACAATATTATTGACCGTGCTTGATGATGCCTTTAAAATTTTTAACCCAAACTCAATGTTTTGATTTTGGTAAACATATATATATATATATATATATATAATTGAAGTACAACACTTTGACATTGATATTTGGTCAACTATTGGACTTATATGCAAATAAAGCATAATTATTTTGTCAACTGAAGATGATGCTAGCCTACACCTCTGCACAGCTGGCGATTCGGATCCTTATAGAAGGTAGTAAAATGCTTAAACTCATCTATACATTGTTGTTGAATTTTTTCAATATTAGTCTATTTTCGCTTTTTCTTATTCCTTTCATAAACTTGCAAAAGTGGGTGAATTCTATAGATATTTGATAGAATGAAAGTTGGAAAAAAAATTGGTAGAATCAGAGTTGATGGATATTGGTAGAATGGGCATTTGCATTAAACATTTCTATTTCCTTTCTATTTCTATTCATGATAGGCAGCATGTCAAATAGTATGGAGTTGACAGATTTCATTAGAAGTTGTATATTGAATTGGAGTGGACGTCAAAGTGGCTCTTTGTTTCTGCATCCACCTAAGTTTTTCCATGCTTGCAATTATAAATGCAAAGACTTGAAAGTAAACTTGGTTTATTTTTTATTCGACAGTAAATGAAGGTAGTGTGAATTGACTTGAAAGCTGCTATAACATATGGGTTCAGATAGAAGATGCAAGGAATCATGAGCTATCATGGATCTTTATCACGTTAGGCAAGGAACAAAAAAAATGTGGCAAGAATCTTTTAAATGTTTAGATGACATTTTAACTTTGCCGTTTTTTTTTCAATCTGTACAGTGGAAAGGTTGGTCTTGATGTTGTAGAAACACAATATTTGATGGATGAATTTAATTAGCAAGGTGTTAAATTGCTCCAGGTTCACTTAGGCAATGCCTATTAAAATTTTATATGACCATCAATATGGTGCTAAATTGACACTTTATGAGGTATAGACAAGAAGAATATGTATTTGCATTGTATCAGACAAAGAAAAGGACCCGTGCGAACGCACGGGTCTCATACTAGTATATATATATATAGGCATGGGAATTCAGAATTGAAGGTACGATTATTTATTTATTTTAGTGATTTATTTTACTTCATATATATTAATAAAATATTAGTTGTCTAATTTACTGATTATTTATTTACTTATATATATATATATATGTTTGTCTAATTAAGAAATTATCTTACATTTTTATAATAATTACACATTTATTTATAATTTACAATTTATACCTTAAAAACTTGTTATGACAAACAAACAAATAATAAGAAGAAGAAAGGTAATTATTTTTTGTAACACGCTATGCATTAATTTTTAACACTTTTTAAATTACAATGAGTAACTTTGATTGATTTTCATTGATCACAATGTAATTGTTATTTTTATTTAAATATTATTATAGCAAATTTTATCAAGTTTCTACTTTCTTGTTTTGTAAGTATTATGTAATGCATAAGATAAGTATTATGTATTACTTTCTTACTATCTATGTGATACATTTCAATTATGTAATACTTAGCATTTAATTAAGTAGTTATTATTAATAAAAAATATGTAATACTTTCTTATCATCTAATAGTATATTTTATTAACTATTATGTAAAAATATTATTATCATTTGATTGGTTTTAATTTAGGATTTGAGGTCTAGAGTTTAGAATAAATTCATTTGATTGGTTTTAATTTAGGATTTGAGGTCTAGAGTTTAGGGTTTAGAGTTTAGAATAAATCATGATAATTTTGATTTTTTCTTATTAAATCCCTAACCTTTAGAATAAAAACAAATCAAGATCCTACCTTCTTAATTATTTAGTAAGTATTATGTAATGCATAAAATAATTAATTTGAGCATTATATATCACTTTCTTACTATCTTTGTATTACATTTCATTTATATAATACTTAGTATTTGAATAGTTATCATTAATAATAGGTACTATGTAATACTTTCTTACTATAGTATATTTTACTAACTATTATAGTAAAAACACTATTTTCATTTTATTAATTTTAATTTAGGGTTTAGGGTTTTAGTAGTAGGGTTTAGGGTTTAAAATAAATCATGATAGTTTTGACTTTGTTTTTAATCTCTAATCTTTTGAATAAACTTTATTATTTTTGATTGCTCACAATGTAGCTAAATCTTTTTCTAATGTCTTTTTCATCATCAAAATTTCATCAAGAATTCATGATCCTATCTTCTTATTTTGTAAGTATTATGTAATTCATATGACAATTATTTTCAGTGGGCAATTGGGCATTATGTATCAATTTCTTATTATCTATGTTATAACTTAAGTAATGCTTAGCACTTGAGTAGTTATCATTAATGATAAGTATCATGTAATACTTTTCATTATCTAGTAGTATATTTTACTAACTATAATAATAAAAATTATATTATAATTTGATTAATTTTAATTTAGGGTTTACAATAAATCATGATAATTTTAACTTTTTTCTTTTTAACCTCTAATCTTTAGAATAAACTTGATTAATTTTGATTGCTCAAAATGTTGTTAAATCTAATTTTTTTTTTCTAATGTTATTATCGTTATCAAATTTTATCTAGATTTTACCTTCTTATTTAGTAAGTATTATGTAATGTACAAGATAATTAGTTTTTTTGGTTAAATATAAGATAATTAATTTGAGTGAGCATTATGTATCATTTTTCTTATTATCTGTGTAATACATTTCATTTATGTATTACTTAGCATTTGAGTAATTATCATGAGTGATAAGTATTATATAACACTTTCTTATTACCTAATAGCATAATTTAGTAATTATTATAGTAAAAATACTATTACCATTTGATTATTTTTATTTTACCAAATGAGAAGGAAAGT
>QANZ01018331.1:0-28475 GCA_003254925.1 Chamaecrista fasciculata
CACATAAATAAAATGATTGGCCCTAGGGCACAATCTCCATCACAAATAACAAAACAAGTCTCTAACCAAAATATTTCAACTATAACCAGCCCCCCTAAGGATCCTTTGTACAATATATCCTCTGATTTTGTACCTTTTCTGAACAACCCAAAAAGACAACAACAACTTTTTCAAAAGAATCCAAAAAATCAGAGGACTACCCCTGTACACCTTATACCTAGTTATAAAAGGGCTAAAAACAAACTTTTCCCTTCTCTCCAATTTCTCGAGTTCTCCAACTAGTAAAAGATAACTCATTCCTCTCAAAACCCATCCTTCCATGCACTCTACGTCCCCAAGCTTACCCCTTTCTGATAACAATCTCCAAAGTCAACTCTCACCACCTCTTATAGAAGTAGTGTTAGACATAGATTCAAATCTAGCTACAATGCCACAACCTCCATCAATACTGCCAAACTATAACCTACTCAACTCAGAAAAGCTCTCACCTCCTCTTCTCTATTTAATCAAACTAACTCATCACCCCTTTCCTCACCATCTTCTCCTGAACTCTCTCAAATATCTACATTACCTAGCCCTCGAAGTCAATATGCCCAACATGCAAAACAACAACCTCAACCACCCTCGCAGCCAATCACCAACATCCCCTCTACCTACAAACACATAGATGCCAACATTTTCAATACCCTCAAACACACAGATACCAACTCCAGCATCTCCAGTTTTTCCATTTCCACTGTCTCCAAACCTAAATCTCCCTCCACCACTCTCTCCCACCTCACAAAGCATCAAAAACCCAGTATCCCTTCTAATAATACCCATTCGCTGGCCTCTTCAAACTCACATGATCGCAGACAACAACCCTCCTTTTCAAGACCCAAGGGAAGACATTCTAAACAGTCTTTACGAGTCCTTTCAGCAACAAAACTCCCCCTCATCAGCAATGACACTCATTTGGATCTATCTCCTTCGGGGGATACTCAACAATTCATCTTGGATTCATTGCTGGGCAAGCCTTCTAGGGCAAGCATACATAAGAAACACAAGGAACATACACACAAGGGAGATAGCATCCCTGCTTCGTCTGAACCACACCTTTGTGCTTCCCTCTCCCCGATTCAAAAACATGATGCAGTACAACTGGTTTCCAGCCCACCCTCCTCCACCAAATCTTTTAATAATAGATCTCCACTCATCACCTCTTAGAAACGACATCATCTTTCCCTTATCAGGCATAGATTACACCCTAATAGGAAACCAAAACCATTGTGTCTCATTCATAGGTCCTCCTCACTTGGTGGAAACCTATATAGACATAGATTGCTCCTTAAACATAGACACATGAACCGTAGATTACAATCTACATCTCAACCCATCCTTTGCTTTAGATCCAAGCAATCCACCTCTTGACCTTGAAACCTCTTCACCACCCTCTTCCCCTCCTCCTAATCCAACTTTTTTACCTATGAATATCCTTGCCTGGAACATTAGAGGTGCTGCCAATGCAGATTTTAGAAGATCTTTTCGCGATTTGCAGCATAAATACTCTCCTGACATTGTGATTCTCACTGAAACAAGAACTAGTGGTATTAGAGCCCATAATATCCTAGCCTCTCTTGGTTATGACAACTTCATTAAGGTGGATGCCATGGGTTTCTCGGGTGGTATTTGGGTACTGTGGCATCCTCACATTGTCATTGTTGAACCTCTTGCTTCCTCCTTCCAAGAAATTCATTGCAAAGTTAAGGTAAATAACCACTCTTTCATCCTCTCTGTTATCTATGCTAGTCCTTCCTTTGACATTCGTAAAAATCTTTGGAAAAATCTTTCTTTAGCCTTTAATGATTTTAATCTTCCTTGGATGTTAATAGGAGACTTTAATGACATAGCCTCTCCAAAAGAGAAATTTGGAGGTAGACCTCCAAGTATAAATAAAATGACTATTTTTAATAATTTTCTAAATTCTTGCAACCTTGTAGACTTAGGTTTTTCTGGTCCTCTCTTTACCTGGACAAACAACAGAGAATATGGTAAAACTATTTGTACTAGAATAGATAGATGTCATGCTAATCTCCCATGGTTAAATCTCTTCCCAAACTCCTCTGTCACACACCTTCCTCGCACACATTCTGACCACTGCCCTCTTCTTGTTAGTATTTTAAAAAATAATCATTCCTCAAGAAAGTTTTTTCGTCTTGAAACTTTCTGGTTAAATCACCATTCTTTTCCTGACTTAGTTAAAGCTTCCTGGAATAATAGCCTTAAGGATATTGATGATAACATCTCTAACATTCAAAAAGAAATTAAAACTTGGAGCAAAAAACACTTTAAAATTATTTTCTATGAAAAGAAGCAGTTATATTCTCGTATCCTTGGTCTCCAACATATTCTTTGCTCTAATCCCTTGCCTCAACACCTTTCTCTTGAAAAAACACTTCAACAAAAACTCTCTCTTATTTTAAAACAAGAAGAAGAGCTTTGGTTCATTAAATCTAGAATAAACCATATCACCCTAAGTGATAGGAACACAAAGTTTTTTCACCAAAATACCATTATTCGAAAAAAGAAAAATAGCTTTCTCTCCTTGACAAGAGATGATGGTTCTATCTCTTGGGATCAAGAAGAAATTGCTACCTCTATTCTCTCGCATTTTAAAAACATTTACTCCTATTTTGTCACTCCTTCACACTCTCAACCCTCTCTTACCCACCTTCCTAGTCTCACTTCTTTGCAAAATGATTCTCTGGCTAGCCTTCCTACTGATCTTGAGATTAAAAATGCTTGCTTTGACCTTCACCCTCTTAAAACTCCAGGTGAAGATGGCCTTCATGCCATCTTCTATCAAAAAAACTGGATTATCATTAAAGATCAAGTCATATCCCTCATTCAAAATGTCTTCAAAACTAGTGATGTTCCAAAATCTTGGGGAAATACTATCCTCTGCCTTATTCCCAAAATTAAAAATGCTTCAAAACCTTCTCATTTGCGACCCATTGGTCTTTGTTTAACACATTATAAAATTCTGGGCAAACTTTTATCGAACTGTCTCAAACCTTATCTTTCAAACTTAATTTCTCTCTTTCAAGGTGCTTTTCAGAAGGGTAAACATACAAATGACCTTTTTATAACAGCCCATGAAATTATCCACTCTATGAATCTTTCTAAATCTAAATCAGGCTGGATGATCATTAAACTTGATATTACTAAGGCTTTTGACACCATCTCTTGGGACTTTATCCTCAATATGCTTCATCTTTTTAATCTCCATGATTCTTGGATTTCTATCCTTAATTCCATCTTTCACTCCTTTACTTATACCCCCATTATCAATGGTAAAAAACTTTCTAGTTTCAAGCCCCAAAGAGGTATTAGACAAGGTGATCCTATATCACCTTACCTCTTTATCCTTGCTATGGAGTTTTTAAATCACTCTATTCTTAAGGAAGTTAATGCCAGAAACTGGGACCCCTTTTCCTTCACTAATAAAAGTAATGATAACAACATCACTTTCTCACACCTTATTTTTGCTGATGATATTCTGCTCTTTGCTAAAGCCACAAATAAAAATATCTCTTCCATTCTATCTTTCCTGAATAATTAACTTCTCTGAACTCTCCCATCTTAATTTTAATCTTGATAAATCTAAAATTTGGCTTTCAAAAACTGTTCCAACTTCTTTCAAAAATCACATTGAGTCTACCATGAATATCCCTTCCTCTCATTCTTTAGGAAATTATTTAGGTCTTCCTCTTAAACCTACTTACAAGAAATCGGATTTCAACTTTATTATCAATAAAATTCATACTAAACTTCAGGGTTGGAAACAGAATTCTTTATCCATGGCTGGTAGGATTCAACTTATAAACTCCACTCTTTCTGCTATTGCTGCCCACCCTATGCAATCCTTCTCCCTCCCTATCTCTATACATAAGAAAATTGATACCATAAATAGAAATTTTCTCTGGGGCCATGATGATAACTCTAAAAAAATTCACCATGTAAATTGGGACTGCATAACTAAGCCAAAAACTTTAGGAGACCTTGGTATTAGAAGAACAAATAACATCAATGCTTCCTTTATGGCTAAAATTAAATGGAATACCCTTACAAATAAAAATAACCTAAGCTCTAGAGTACTTAGAATTAAATATGGCATGAAACTTGATAAAAACATTCATAACAAATCCTTTATTAGAAAAAGTATCGATAAAGATAATAATATTATTAAAAATAACTCCATCTGGATCATTGGAATTGGTCTCTCTATCAATTTTTGGGGTGATTGTTGGCTACCCTGTGGTCCTTTAAAAAATTTTGTTAATGGACCTCTTCCCTTGAACCACATTTTAAACTCTGTGTCATCTTACCTCACTCAATATGGTACTTTTGATTTCTCTTCTATTCCATATGACTTTCCCACCAATATTAAAAATCTGATCCAATCTACTCCCATAGATTCCACAAATTCCACTGCGGATTTCATTAGTTGGTCTCCAACAACAAATGGAATCTTTACCTCTGCCTCTACATACCTCTCACTTTTCAAGGATTATCATCCTTATGACCATTCTTGGGTTTGGAAAACTAACCTCCCCCCTTGTTACCCTCTTTTTCTTTGGAAACTCCTTAATAATGCTATTCCTACTAATGGTATTCTCTTTAATAAAAACTGTGCTCCCTCCCCTATGTGTACCCTTTGCCGAGATACCATTGAAGATTTTGATCACCTCTTTAGAAACTGCCCTAAAGTCTCTCCAATCTGGAACTCCCTTGATCCTCATATGAATAATAGAAGTTTAGCTTTTCCTGATTGGTTAAAGTTTCACTGTAACCACAAAAAGAAAGTCAATCTTAACATCCCTTGGCATACCCTGTTCATTATTGTTATCAGAAATATTTGGATGGCTAGAAATAATTATATCTTCAACAAAAAGCCTTTCATCTCTTCCCTTATCATCAATACTAGTATGGCTGAATCAATCGAATTCTTCTATCTCTTCTCATCTAACTCTGTCCCCTCCCCCTTCTACTACTTCATACATTTGTTGGAATAAACCTGCTTTACCTTTCTTTAAATTAAATTGTGATGGGTCAGCAAAGGATAATTTATTAGGAGCAGGGGGTATCATTAGAGATTATACTGGAAACTGGATTTCTGGTTTCTCCAACTTTCTTGGTGCAGGAAACATTCTAAAGGCAGAGCTGTGGAGTATTCTTCATGGGCTTCAACTTGCTAAAGATCTAAATATCTCTTATATTATTGTTGAAACAGACTCCTCCACTGCGGTTCATCTACTCACAGATCCTAACATCTCCTCTCACCACCATCTTTTCTCTCTTATTCACATGTGCAGATGCTGCCTGCAACAATTTGAGGAAGCTAAGATCCATCATATCTTTAGAGAAGCCAATCAACCTGCGGACTTGTTAGCAAATTGGGGAAGAACTACCTTATGCCCCAAGACTATCTTTACTTCTATGCCTAGCTTTATCTCTATGTCTTGTTTCTATGACTACATGCATTTCTCTTTTCCTAAGATCAGTAATGTATCTGGTACTTTGGTTTGTATTTCTAATGTTTCTGTACCTTGTTCTTCTAGGAGTAGTCTTGTCTCTTGTAATGCAGCCAGTAGTAGCTTGGCTTGCAATCTGCCTTGTTCTGTTTCTTGTTTCTCTAGGAGTAGTAGAGTAGTATAACCTCAAACTGTTATACACCTTATGTTACTGCTTTCCTGTCTTTAATGAATTTCGTTCTTTATCAAAAAAAAAAAAAGATAGACTTTCATTTTAGAATAGGCCAAAGTCCTATTTTGGTCATTCAGTTATGTTCAAAGTTCCAAATAAGCCTCTCAGTTATTTTTCGTTCCATATTGGTCTCTCAGTTTTTCAAAATTTGGCACAGTTGGTCCCTCAAACATTTTTCATATATTTTTTTGTTAAAAAAAGGAAAATAAACTTTCATCCCTGAAAAGTTTTATTTTCTTATATTAAGATCATTTTCTTTTTATAATAGGATCAAAACGTAAGAAAAAGAAATAAATTAAAATTTTAACTAAATTTGTCCATAAACAAAAGATGGCGTGACACACGTGCCAAAAGGAATATAATTGTTCGAATTTGTTTCATAAACTGTACTCTGAAATAATTTAATATGGCCAATTTTATTTTTTAAAATAATACCACTTGTATTTTACAAGATGAAACTAAAACGTTGATAAATACCTACCTTCATGCATGCAAGCTACTCTGTACTTTTATTTTTCAATCAAGAAAATCCATGTGATTCTGAGACTTCATGCGCAAGAAAGTATAAATCTAAAATGTTACATTATTATGTTTAGTGTACAAATAAAAAATTATTAATTAAAATCCAACTAGCTTTTCGTGCTTCCTTTTTTGCATATATTTACATTATATTAAAATTCCATATATATATATATATATATATGTTATGACTTTTAAGAAATGACAGAACTAATCATTCTTTTATTAATTACGTACCTACGAAGTGATTGTGGCATTACTACATTCAATCACAAACTGCGTAATCTATACATCAGTTATTAATTAACTAAGATTTAGCTATGATGTAAAATAAATTAACTATATTTTAAGACAGTGTTAAATATTTTATGAGAAAGTCTGATATAGTATGATCTATATCATAGTATTTTAAACCAAAACAAGATATTGTGATCTATTGTGATATTTGATACACCAAAATACGTTAATATAATTGTGATATGTCTAAGCAACATATCAATATTATAAATAATAACGTATTTTGGTGTATCACGACATATCACAATATAATAATAACGTTATTATTTCTAATATTGATAGGTTGCTTAGACATTAAGATAATATCTCAAATGAGAATTAAAATTAATACAGGAATAAGATAGAACAAAAATTAAATACAATCGAACCAAGCTTGGTTGGTCTAGTGGTTAGCTCACTAGGTCGCTTAAGCAAGTGTCAGGGTTCGATCCCCGCCTTGTGTATGCAGCAACCAATTGGCCAGCGGTAAACCCTTAAATGGAGCTCCGATCCGCGGAGGATTAGTCCTTAGCCCATCGGGCTGGGAAATACATTGGGCAACCAAAAAAAATTAAATACAATCACAATATAAGAGAAATTAACATGAAAAATTCTAAATTGAGAAAAAAAAGTACAACTATTACCAAAATGATCAAAGAAAATATCATGCAAAACTTTTTACATCATAGTATTCTCTCAATTTATATCCTAAGTACACTCACATTTTTTTAAAACAACTATTTAACTACATATTTCACACTACAAAAGTAAAGAGGAGAACTTTTAAAATATATGAGAGCAAAGAACGAATTTATAAGTAAAATATAATGCTTAAAATGCATTTACTTAGTACATTTTGAAACTATTCTTAAACCCTTTTATATATTGTTGAGACCCACTCACTTGTTAAAATTTAAAATCCACCATTTTCACCTTACTAATATATAATAGGTCAAAGTGTAATTTTAGTCCCTTATTTTGGAGTAAGTTACAGTCTAGCTTTTTATCTTCTTTCGTTGCAATTTTGGTCCTCCAAAATTTTCAAGAGTTTCACTTATTGGTTCCAACGACTGAATGTAGTCATATCTCTGTCATTTCAAGTGTGAAGGCGATGAGTCTCTAGCTACATGTTGCTTTTGACAAATTCTTTCTTTATTCAGTTGAGGTCATTAGCAAACAAAGTCAAATTGGACTCCAAAAGTGGGCTGCTCGTTTCACAATCAAACAAGCGAAGTTGATCATATCTCTCTTATTTCAAATTTGACTGCAATGAGTTTTGGAGCTATGTGTTATACACTTGACAAGTCATTTTTTTTTTCTCAGTTGGGAGTGTCAGCAAATGAGGTCAAATCAAGCTCGAAAGTGGTTCTGAAACAAAAAATTGAAAAATTATGAAAAACCACTTCCATGCCCTATTTGACCTCATTTGCTGATAGTCTCAACTAGACAGAAAAATGACTCATCAAGAGTAACCAATAGTTTTGAACTCGTCGCAATCAGATTTGAAATAATTACGAGAGATATGACCAACTTCACTTGTTTGACTATGGAATGAGCGACCCACTTTTGGAGCTATCAATTTGATTTTGTTTGCTGATGGGTCCAACTGGACAAAGAAAAGACTTGTAAAAAACATGTGGCTTGGAACTCATCGCATTCGAACTTGAAACGAGAGAGATATAGTCACATTCAGTCGTTAGGACCAATGAGTGAAATTTTTGTGAAACTTGAAGGACCAAAATTTTTTTTAAAAAGGATAAAAGGCTAGCTGGATTGCAATCTACCCCAAATATTAGGGGACTAAAATTGCACTTTGGCCTATATATTAGTTTTATTGAAAAAATATCTTCAATTAATAACTAAATAATAGTTATTTAGTCATAAGATAATTAAGTAATTAGAATATAATATTTAAAAGTCATATAAGTGACTAGGGGCTTGGCGTGCCCTAACGGGCACGCCAATATGCATGTAACGTTTGAATTGATTTAAAATTGAAGATTATATTAAATTTTTATATTAATAAAAAAGTAAATTTGGGACCAATTTGAGAAATTATAAAATATTTAGGACCAATTTGAAATTACCTCATATGGGGAGAGTGAGTGGGGAGAGATTGGTGGCATTTTTAATTTTTAATTATTTTTTGTATTTTTTTAATTCATTTATTTTTTTAAAGAAGTAGGGAGAGTGAGTGGGAGAGAGTGAGTGATTTTTTTTTTCTTTTTTAATTTTTTAATTCACTATTTTTGACCAACCATAAGGGGTGGAGCCATATAATATAGTATAGATATAACCAACGTTTTAGTATAACTAACGAAATTCAATAAGGAATATATTTAAATTAAAATGATTTGTATAATAAGAAATAAGACTAAAATTATAAAATTTTTCAATAAAAAAAATAAAGTAGTATTATTATAAAATTATCCCTTAGCTTCAAATTATCCTGAAAAATACAAATCCCCTCAAGTCTCCAATTTGTGATGAAAAACTTTGCTTTTACGGTTTTCAAGTCACACCATTTTAATATTGACTAAAAAATACACCCTTTTAATTAATTATAATATAATTATAGAACATTATTAATTTTATATATGTTACCCTATTATTAATTTACTTTATGTCAAACTTCGTAACATCATATCAAAAGTATAATCTTGGGAGATCTAGTTTTGGTTGGCACGAGTTTCTTGCTTTTCTTGACACACACTTTACTATCTGTTTTCATACTGTATTTTGAATCTGAAAAGATACGTAAAGTTCATTAATTCATGTTCGCAACCTCTTCCTTGTCATTAATCATTTGTATTAATTTATTCATGTTTACAAATTAAATTACAACTTCTTCTTTCAATAATTATATATATTCAAACCTTAAGGCTTAAACCTAAACCTAATTCACAGTTCATAGAACAAATTAAAGGTTTGTACGTAGCTACAAGCTAGGATGGCTCTGAGTCTCACATTTAACAGAGCAACGGATCAGGTAGAAGTTTAATTCCTTCCCATTTATATATTTTAATTTTTTTTTAATTTCACTTTACATATTAAACCTCCATCGTGTGGAAATGAATCTTTCTTAATTATCTTTAAATAATTATTGGTATAAGACTTTAAAAGAGAAAATATAATAAAAATGAGATAAGTAAATGAACACTAGAGTTGGAGAGGCTCCCTATCTAACTACTAAAGCTCATTTTTTTTTATTAAGTTGATGAAGTACTCTCTTTTTTTTTTTTGTTTTAAGTATTTTTATTATCCATTTCTCAAAAAGAAATTAAAAGAGATTCAAATCATTTTTCTCAACTGCATGTGTCTTTTTTTTCGTCAGGTGCTTTTTGGAGGAAATTCTTGTGTGAAGGAAGTGATACTAAATAAACCTCAGAAGCTGAATATCCTTAATCATGAAATGGTAAGTTCAATCCTATTCGGTTATATTAAAATCCATTTCTTTTAGGGTAAAAAGTGTTTTTAATGAGAATATTGTTTTCTTTTTTCTCAACTGCGTTTGCAAATTACCTTCTATCAAATTCTTAGATAATTGAATGATCGGAATTATATATATAATTTAAATTTCTTAACTTTCGGTCATAGTTCTTTATATACTATATTACTATTAATGACTTTGTTGTTTGTGTGTCCTAAAAAACATGTAAATATTATTTTAAATTTTAAAATTATAAAAGTTTAAATCATGCGAAAAAAAATTGTGGAAAAATGATTAAAAATGAGAAGTTATATACTACTAAAAAAATTATAGATAATATGATTGATAAGTTATTGATAATAGAAAAGGGAAGTTATTTAATTTTGTAATTATGATTGTATTTTTAAAACGTTTTATATAATTATAATATATAATTTTTATTAAGACAATAAAAAAGAGTAAAACACACTTAGTTATATAGGGTTCATCATGTGAATTAAAATAAGCGTTAATACTGGATTTAAATTTTTTAAATACGAAAAGATAATAATGATGAAATATTATTTAGTGTATGATGAAATACTAATTTAAGGGCTTTGCTATAGAATGTAAGATAGTTAGAGCACCTCAATTTTTAATTTATTGGATCTATCTTTCTCATATTAAGATTTGTGCAATATATTTTGTTACACGTATCTTAATATAAAGATTAAAGATTCATTTTGGTTTTAAATGTATGACCTAGTGTTCATTTTGGTCTATTATGTTTCAAAATGTTTAAATTGGTCTAAAATGTTGGCAAAATGTTTCATTTTGGTCCAAACTATTAAATATGACTCATTTCAAGTTCAAACATGATGAGGTTAGAGCTACGTATTGTTCTCAAAGAGTAGTTTTTCCATCTAGTTGGAGCCGTCAACAAACGAGGTCAAGTCGTTCCTAAAAGTAGACTGCTCGTATCATGGTCAAACAAGCAAAGTTGATCATATCTCCCTCGTTTCAAATTCGAATGTGACGAATTCAGAGCTACGAGTTTCTCTTAACAAGTCCTTTGAACTTGAAATGAGAAATGAGAGAAATATGACCAAATTCAATCATTTGGGACCAAAATGAAACATTTTATCAATATTTAAGACCAAAATGAATCATTTTGCCAACATTTAGGACCAATTTAAACATCTTGAAACATAATGGACCAAAATGAACATTATGGCATACATTTAGGACCAAAATGACCCTTTGACCTAATATAAAAAAGACATGTTTAATGACTAAAAACTGAGATACTCCAACTATTTTTATCTTCATAAATGTTTTCATAATTTAGACAAGTAACAAATCCATTCTCACTCACTCTGGTTTTTTTCTTAAATTTTGCAGCTTTGTCTAATCACCAAGAAATTAATATCGTACGAGAATGACCCATCAGTCAAGCTTGTGATTTTTAAGGTAAATAATGGGAACACGTTTCTTATTATAGTATCTCATACTCTATAAGGATTTCTATTTTCTTCTAAATTACATGAAATGTTTTGCATTTTTTTCTTTTATGGAAGAGAAACTGATTTGTAATGAAATGCGTAAATATATACCCAGAGTTTTGGTATGTATTAAAATGCGTACTACTACAAGAAATAAACCAATAGTTGAAGGGTCGCTACTTAAAGAACTTCTGACAGCGACAAAGTTGCTGCCACAATATGAATTTTTTATAATGCACTATAAATGAAGTGTAGAGAAAAAAATGAATAAGTAAAGAGAGAAAATGGATTTTATTGACATTTTCTCTTTCTAATTTATTTCTATCTCTCTCAGCACTACATACTTAAAGTACTATAAGAAATTCAAATTGTCGCAGTGAATAGTACCTTTTATCATTAAAGCTCTTTTGCGACAGATATTAATTGTTGCCACCAAAACGTTTCCATTGGTGTTGATGAAAGATTTTCTGTGGCGAGGAAAAGTCGCTATTAAAATGAATTAACTCCATTGCTAGCGACAGTAATTGTCACTGAAATTTAATTTCCACGTTTTAATCAAATTATCAATGGCATCATAAAGATTAATCTTGTCTCTAAGTTATTTAAGAAAAAAATATTAAAAGTTAAAAATAGCGTTTTTTAACAAATATAATGAAGTATATCATTTAATATTTAATATTTAATATTCTTAATGCATTTGATATTTTATACTGTTTTGTATTAATATATAGATTTTGAAATATTATTAAAAAGGTTAAAATATTTTCATATACTCAGGGAAATGGTAAAGCTTTTTGTGCTGGCGACGATGTCAGAGCAGTAATTGCGTCTACGCTTATCGGTAATGTTTTCAACCCAACTTTTTTTTTATTATTTTTAGGTTAAAATCTCATTTAAGTCCCTAATATTTACTTTAAATTTTATTTTGGTCTTCAATATTTTTTTATTCCATTTTGATACTTAATAAATTTCAACAGTTCCGTTTTGATCCGTAATATTTGTAATACTCAACAATTGACCATAACTACTGAATATGATCATATTTATCTCATTTTGATGAGTTTTATCTCTTCAAGTTGAGGTCATTAACAAACGAGGTTAAATTGAGCATAAAAGTGACCCCCTAGTTTTATGAAGTTAGTCATATCTCTATTGTTTCAAGTCTAAATGTAACAAAATCAAATCTATAAGTTATTCTTGACGAATTCTTTTTTTGTTTTGTCCAGTAGTGAATATTTGCAAACTAGGTCAAATAATACTTCAAAAGTGGTTTCAGTCAAAACACTAATACTAAAATTTTAGAATATTATTTGACCTTGTTTTCCAATAACCCCAAATAGACAGAAAAATAACTTATCAAGAGTAGCTCATAGTTCTGATTTTGTTAAATTCAGACTCAAAGCGGGAGAAATATGATTAACTTCATGAAACGAGAGACTCACTTTTATGCCCGATTTAATCTCATTTTTCGACAATCCCAATTGGTAAGAGAAAGAACTCATCAAGAGTAACGTGTGTAGCTTCAATTTCGTCGCATTCAGATTTGAATCGAGAGAGATATGATCATATTCAGTAATTATGGACTTAAAATGGAGCTATTGGGAAACATTAAGGACCAAATGAAAAGAAAAAACATTAGGCTCCAAAACAGAATTTGAAGTAAACATTAGGACCAAAATGAGTTTTGACCTATTTTCTATGTAAAATGTTATTGTATCTATTTCATGATGATCATATTCATCGTGTTCGCAAATTTAATTTATTTTCATTAAAATAAATAAACGTAATTAATTATGAATCTAACTAATGGTTGAAGTTCAATTTCATCTAGTTCTAGGTGTAGCAATTGTTTTATCATTAATAGATCTCTGATTATTTTTCAGGATACTGGACCTATGCTGCATGCTATTACAGAAAACTATTCACTTTAGTTCATTTGACTGCCACTTACAAGAAGCCTTTGGTGAGTTTCTCAATTAAATTTTCTAGACTTATGTGTACTTTTTTATACATTTACATATGACTCTATGACATAGATATGTTTAACATATTTTATTTATTTATTTATTTTGATTTTGATTTTGGTAACAATTTATTTCTATTTATCATTAAATTTATATTTTTAGTGTAATGTGATTTATGTTTAGTACTTGAAAGTGTCTTGAAAAAGTTAAGAATGCTTTCAATAAATATGTGTGATTTTTTTAAAAGAAAAATCTTTTATAATTTGAAATTGTTTTAATTAATATCCTTAATTACTTGATTATCCAATTTTTGATTTATAAATAAAAATTTCACTGTATTTTGTAAGGTGTGTCTCATTGATGGAGTGGTTATGGGAGCAGGAGCTGGCATCTCCATGAATTCAAGCTTCAGAGTTGTCACTGAAAAAACAGTATGTGACTCTCCCTTCTCAAATTTCTTCCCATAGTTTAATTAACTTTATAATTAAATAAACGATTATAATCGTAAATATTAATAATATACATTTTGATATATTTATTTATTTTTATATATAGATGTTTTCAATGCCGGAGGTATCTATAGGACTTCATCCTGATGTGGGTGCATCTTACTTCCTCTCCTGGCTTCCTTGCTATTTTGGTATATATTTATTATTTCTATTTTAAAATATATAAAATTTTGTGAACTTTAATTACTGTACTTTAAATTTCTTGAACTTTGAAAAAATTAACGAAAGATCTTAATTATACATCCTTATTATGTAGATTGCAATCCAATCATTTATTTCTTTTTTTTTTATTTTTGCCATTTGAGTTCTTCAAGTTTGTCAAATGTTTTACTCCTTAATCCTAGCAAATGAATTTGGTCGCATTTGTCTTATTTTAAGTTTGAATGCAACAAATCCTGAGCTACATATAACTTTTGACGAGTCATTTCCTTGTCTAATTGAAACTGTCAGCAAATAAGGTCAAATTGAGCTCTAAATATGGACCGCTCGTTTTATAGTCAAACAGACGAAGTTAATAATATTTCTCTGGTTTCAAGTCCGATTGACGAGTCATTTTTTTACCTAGTTGGGACCGCCACCATGTGAGGTCAACTCGGGTCTGAATCCAAAAGGTGAACAATTATGAAAAAACACTTTCGAGCTCGATTTGACCTCATTATTTGCCGATTGATCCTAATTAAGTAGAAAAATGACTCTTCAAGAGAAACCTGTATATCTGAACTCGTCGCAATTGGATTTGAAACAAGAGAGATATTATCAACCTTGTTCATTTGATTGTGACACAAGCGACGCACTTTGAGAATCTAATTTCAAAGGTAACATGTAGCTTGTGATTCGTCGAATTCAAACTTAAAACAAGAGGTATGGTTACATTCAGTCGTTATGACTAAGGGGTACGTACAACTTTTGGAAAACACGAAACACCAAAATTGTAACCAAAAAAATATCTACCTACGACCAAAATTGCACTTTGACCTTAAAAATAGTATATTTTTAAATAATTGTAATTACAATTACGTTTCACGTTGACAGAAAATTAAGGTT
Organism: Chamaecrista fasciculata; assembly: GCA_003254925.1. Taxonomy (NCBI): domain Eukaryota; kingdom Viridiplantae; phylum Streptophyta; class Magnoliopsida; order Fabales; family Fabaceae; genus Chamaecrista; species Chamaecrista fasciculata. Next base: position 14,969 of record QANZ01018331.1, read on the forward strand.
AGTTATTATTATATTTAGGCCAAAATGCAGACACCCCCTGAGTTTTAGGTTGGGTGCACATAACACCCCTGAGTTTTCAATTTGTGCAAATAGCACCCCTGAGTTTTCAATTACGTGCAAATAACACCCTTATGTTAATTTTAGGTCAAATCAGTGAGGGTATAATAGTAACTTCATAAAAAATCTAGGCCAAAGTTCTATTTTGATCCCTCAATTTTTCTCAAAATTCCGTTTTAGTTCTTGAAGTTTTTAAAAAGTTTCACTATTAGTCTTTCTCCAATTTTCATCCAATTTTTATGTTAAATAAAAGAAAAAATTGGTTTGCATTACCTAAAAAGTTTTATTTTTTTTGAATTAAGGTCATTTCTTTTTATAATAGGACCAAAGTGTAAGAAAAAATTAATAAACTACTATTTGAAACAATTTTGCCCAAAAAATAAAGAACCCTCCTCCTTCTTCCATCGGCACGTTCTTCTTCTTCTTCTTCCTTCACTTCACCGTCGCCCGATCCTCTAAAATTTTGTTGCAATTTTCTCTCTCAAAACCGTTCTTTACTTCTTTCTCTCTCTCTCTTTTTCTCGGGTTCGCCCCTTTCTTCCCCGAGAATCCAAACCGTTGATTCCTTCCTTTCCCGCTTCTTTGACTTATCACAACACTTGATTTCGCCGGAGGTCGGAAAATGACAATAACAGTAACCTTCAGTTAGAGAGAGAGAGAGAGAGAGAGAGAGAGAAAGTTGCTGGAGCTACCGTCGCCGACGAAGATGCCGCGAGTCTTGGAGGTCAATTTGATCTCGGCGCAGGGTCTGAAACTATCGTCGTCTCCCCGACGAAGGCTGCAAACCTACGCCGTCACTTGGATCAACCCGTCAATCGAGCTTCGAACCCGAGTCGACCAAATCGGCGGTGAGAACCCTACCTGGAACGACAAGTTTCTCTTCGGCGGCGGTGAAGTGAAGGAAGAAGAAGAAGAAGAACGTGCGATGGAAGAAGGAGGAGGGTTCTTTATTTTTTGGGCAAAATTGTTTCAAATAGTAGTTTATTAATTTTTTTCTTACACTTTGGTCCTATTATAAAAAGAAATGACCTTAATTCAAAAAAATAAAACTTTTTAGGTAATGCAAACCAATTTTTTCTTTTATTTAACATAAAAATTGGATGAAAATTGGAGAAAGACTAATAGTGAAACTTTTTAAAAACTTGAAGAACTAAAACGGAATTTTGAGAAAAATTGAGGGATCAAAATAGAACTTTGGCCTAGATTTTTTATGAAGTTACTATTATACCCTCACTGATTTGACCTAAAATTAACATAAGGGTGTTATTTGCACGTAATTGAAAACTCAAGGGTGCTATTTGCACAAATTGAAAACTCAGGGGTGTTATGTGCACCCAACCTAAAACTCAGGGGGTGTCTCTGCATTTTGGCCTTATATTTAATAAAGCTAGAAAAAAAAATCTTTGAATACAAATCTTAGCAAAATAAATAAGTTATATTTAAGCAAAATTAAAAGGTGAGGACTGAGGAGTGTACATTACTCCTCAAAGTTCAATAATTAAGTCTTTTTACACAAGGTAGAGAGTTCAAGGAACTATCATGCACTTCAAATTTTTTTTAATAACAAATAATACTCATGATTAATTAATACTTAGATCGATTAATATATATATTTATATATAGGGGAGTATATAGGCCTCAGTGGAGCACAACTGGATGGAGCAGAGATGGTTGCATGTGGACTAGCAACTCATTTTGTCCCTTCAAAGGTATATCAAATAATAATAACATATTTTCATTCACAACGTAGCACATATTAATTGGTTTAATCTTATACAAAAACATATATATATATATATATATTATGCAAATCTTTTTTTCACATACTACACTGTTTTGAACATCTATCTTCATTCACATTTTTAATTGATTTAATTACACAGAGGCTCAACGAACTGGAAAATGCTCTACAAGGAATAGCAACTTCAGATGTATCAGTTATTCAGTCACTGATTGAGAAATTCTCAGAAACACCTTATTTGAACAAACACAGCCCCTTTTTGAGGTATATATATATATATATGTATATGTATATGTATTATTCTCTCCAAACTAAGATTTATTTAGATATAATATATTCCTTTTGTGAGACCTCCTGAAATTAAGCTTTTCTTTTTTGGAACCAAAAAAAGACTGGAGACAATTAACAAGTGCTTCTCAAAGGGGACTGTTGAGGAAATAATTGAATCCTTGGTAAGTATTTTTATTGCTTATAGGTCAAAGTACATTTTTGGTCCTATAACTTTTGCTCAGGTCTCAATTCGATCCCATAACTTTTTTCATTGCAATTTTTTGTCCCATATCTTTTGCTCATATTGCAGATTTGGTCCCGTGTTGCACTTTTGGTCTCATATTTTTGGGTCAGGTTGCAAAATTAGTCTCATATCTTTTGGTCAGGTTGTAGAATTGGTCTAATATCTTTGGGTTAGGTATAAAATTAGCCTCATATCTTTAAGTAAAAATGGGATTGATGGTGAAACTTTTTGCAAAAATATGAGACCAATCCTGCAATGAGACCAAAAGTTATACGAGGACCATATCTGCAACTTGAACAAAAGATATGAGACCAAAAGTGCAACAAAAAAAATTATGGGATCAAATTGAGACCTGAGAAAAAGTTATGGGACAAAAAGTGCATTTTGACCTAGCTTATAGGTATACAACATATATATATATATTAATATAGGTTAAAACCTCATTTTGGTCCTCAAACTATAAAGTGAGTTCTATTTTGGTCATAATATTTTTTGTTCCGATCCATTTTGATCGTCAAGCTTTTACATTTGATTTCTATCATTATCTCTAACTAGACACCAAACTTGGTCGATTTCTCTTTGAGACATGTATCCTAATAAGTAAGTTGACAAAGAAAAAAAAATCTTCATTTTTAAAAAGAAAAAACAACAATAAATTTTTCTCTAATTTGTGACCAAAAAGGAAGATTTTTATTTCTCTTTGCCAACTTATTTATTATGACACATTGAAAGAGAAATAGTCCATCTTAATTGTTTAGGTTAGAAATTAAATAACGGCGGAAATAAAATGAAATCATATTTTGAACTAATAGTGGAGCAAATGGAAAAGTTTAAAGATCAAAATAAAATTAAAGAGTTTTTAACTTGCCCTAATAAGCCTCAACACAAACACAACCCAACACATGATAAAATTTTTTTAAAAAAAAACTGACAATGCAACAAATCAGATAATAACCAGCTAATAATACACAACACTAATTTGTAAATAATTTTTTCAACAAAGAAAAAAAACAGACAAAACAAAAAACAAAAGAACAAAACTCTACTTACTTGTGCCAATCTATAATTCAGTGTTTAATATATATATATATATATATATATATTCAAGATTTAAAATTCCTGAATATATTAACCAAGAATATTGTTTGGATAAAATTATTTATATGAGTTTTTTTTTGGGGGGTATAGGAAACCATAGAAAATGAAGGAGAAAAGTGGATAACAGATGCATTGAACTATATGCGTTCTTCAAGTCCCATCAGCCTCAAGTTATTTCTCAGATCAGTAAGCATAGTTATATATAAATTATTTGGGAATTTTCTTGCTTTTATTTAGAAAAAATTTGAAATGAATATTTTTTTCGGTAAAAAATTGAAATGAATATTTGATGTACATATATTAGGTGAGAGAAGGCCGAGTACAGAATATTGAACAATGCCTTACTCGTGAATATATTATTACTAGCCATATGGGTATAAGAACTGTCAGCAACGATTTCTATGAGGTAATAAACAACGAAATAATATTACTTTTCATATATATATATATATATATTAATAATTCCCTATATCACTTATAAAGTATTTCGTTTTTTTTTCTTCTCTTTTCCCCAACCAAAGGGTGCTAGAGCAAAGCTATTTGATAATGACAAGCCCAAGGTAAAAGATAGCATCTCATATAAATAGAGTTATATTTCTTGCTCATATAGTTTCTAATTTGGATATATAAAAAAAGGTTAAAGCGTAAATTTTGGTCTTATATCTTTTGCTCAGTTTTTAATTTGGTTATATATATTTATTTGTTACATTTTTTGTCTCATCTTTGAATCAGGTGCAAAATATCTTATATATTCTTTTGTTGCAGATTTGATCTTATATCTTTGAATAAAGTATAGAATTGGTTCTAAATTTTTGGATCTGGTGGGATTAACGGTGAAACTTTTTACAAAGATATGAGACCAAATTAAATCTGCAACAAAAAAGATATAATACTAATTTTGTATTTGATCCAAGGATATGAAACTAAAAATGCAACGAAAAAAAGATACTAGACTAAATTGAAAATTAAGAAAAAAATATGAGACATAATTTTCACTTTCACTTATAAAAAATAACGTTTCTTTCAACATTAATTTGTGGCATGTGTTGGATTAGATTTTTTTTTCTTAAATTTTTTCTCTTGTAACTAGTGGGAGCCTTCAAAGTTAGAGCTGGTTACGGAGGAAATGGTGGATCAATACTTCAAAAAGGTTGAAGATGAAGATTGGGTGTGCTTGCAGCTTCCTAATAGATCAAAATTACAAAGTAAACTATAATTTAACCCTCCAATTAGTCCAAAGGGCTTATTCAATTAGTTTACGTATATAATCTTCTATTGATATATCTTAATCAAAATGATGAGTGAAATTTAAAGTATGTTGTGTAAATGAAGGTATAGATCGTATTAATTAATGTGTGAAGTTTAAATTCTTACGCACCAAGCAAAGTTAAATTAATCTTTTTGAATGAGTTATTCCATGTCCATAATTCTCAAAATCAAACTAAATCAATTAGTTAGTTCGATCGGTGCCTGGTCTAATCCGAAAGAACTAGAAAAACATTATGTTTAGGCCAAAGTCTTTTTTTGTCCCTCATGTTTGCTCAAAGTTTCGTTTTGGTCCCTCAAGATTTTTTAGTTCTGTTTTGGTCCTTCAAGTTTTTAGAAAGTTCTACCGTTAGTTTCTAACTCCTTTCCATCCACTTTTTCTATTAAAAAAATTAACTTTCATCTCCTGACAATTTTGTTCTTTTATAAAAGTGAAGGACCTTAATTCAAAAGAACAAAAATGTTGGGAGATGAAAGTTTGTTTTTCTTTTTCCTTTTTTTAACTGAAAAGGTGGATGGAAAAGAGTCAAAGAATAATGGTGGAAGTTTTGGAAATTTGAGAGACGAAAACGGAACTTTGAGCAAATATAAGGGACCAAAATGGAACGAAAAAAACTTGAGTGACCAGAACGGAACTTTGAGCAAACATGAAGGACCGAAACAAAACTTTGAACAAACCTGAGGAACCAAAATAGAACTTTGGCCTTATGTTTTAAAAAATAGTAACAAAAAGACTGCCGTAAAGTAACATCATTTTGATTAAAAAAAATAAAATAATAATAATAATAATAATAATATACCGATTTAACCTAAAACTGTCCAATTTAAACCAATTTTCTCGATTATTAATCGATTCTAATAAGTCTACCTATTGATCAAGTTGAACCAAAATACTATTGGGTTTTTAATTTGGGCGGTTGGACCGTTCTAGAATTGCATCAATATATATATATATACCAAGGGCTTTGCGTGCCCTAACGGGTATGCAAATATGTATGTAAAATAAATAAGGGATTAAATTGTTAACTTAGTAAAGAAAGAGAGACCAAATAGTAAATTTTCTCTTATTTTTATTTTCATAGACTATAGTTTTAAACATGAACGACCAGAAAAGGGTGGAGCCATATAATATAAGATATATATATATATATATTAACGGAAGTAATTTCAACAAAGATGCGACAAAAGTGACACATACGTGAGGGATATGCATTTTCATTTTTCACTTGCTGACAAAAGTTTGTTATGATTTTCGGTATTTCATCTCTTGATTTGCCTAATTTATAATTAAATTCTGAATACCTTAACCAATTTATCAAAAAGAAATTCTGAAGCATAATAGTTAGGCAAATAATTAATTCCTTTGATTATGGTTTATTATTAACTATAATTTATAATTAACTACAAAAACAAGTAATAACATGTAAACAACTTTTTTAAAAGAAAATACGTATTTCTTTGTTTGAATCACAACTTTGACCTTTTTTATATTTATATCTTGTTCACTTTAAATTAAAAATATTGAAAACTATTATCAATAAAAAAAAGTAGATAACTGAATTTAATTACAAGCTTGGCCAACGATAATTAAATAGCTTTTTCCTCGCCTTGTGTATGCAGCAACCAATTGGCCAACGATAAACCTTTAAATGGAGCTCAAATCCGCAAAGGATTAGTCTTTAGCCCATCGAGCTGTGAGATACTTTGGGCCACCAAAAAAAAAAATTACAAACATATAAGGGTAAATTACACTTTGGTACCCTATGGTTTGGTCATATTTCACTTTGGTACGCTGTGGTTTAAAAAATGACACTTTGGTACCTTGTGGTATTCTCCATTAACAATTTAGTACCCTTTGGAGCCATTTTATAATTTTAACCATAACAAATTTTGCAAAAATTACATATTGACCCCAAAGTTTTTTTAAAGTTTTCATGTTAGTCCTTAGATAATATGTATCTAGGAACCTATTTGTAATTTTCTAAAAAATGGGGGGTCAATATATAATTTTTTCAAAATTTGTTATGGTTAAAATTACAAAATAGCTCCAAAAGGTACCAAAGTGTTAATGGAGAATTCCACAAGGTACCAAAGTGAAATATGACCAAACCACAGGGTACCAAAGTATAATTTACCCAACATATAAATTACAAATAGCTTTTTTTTTTCTTTTCAGTTTTTGTAGCTCAACAATAATATCTATAAATGAGTCATAGTTAGACAAAAATATCTATCAAAATTTATACTTGAGCAAAAATACTTGTCCATAGATTTTCATTGAAAGAAACATTCATCCAAGTTTCATAAATCAACGTGGTACATAAGTTTCATTTCCAATAAAAATGTAAGCTTCTTAAATGCTATGAAATTCTAATGGAATTGGAGTTTCCTTCAAAGAGATCAGTTTTATAATATAGATTCTCTTCTAATACTGACAATAATACCTACCAAAATTTCCACTACATATATAACATTTTGGCTGAAGTGCGAATTTGGTCCTATAACTTTGCACCAGTTCCCAAATCAGTCCTATAACTTTTTTTGTCTCGAATTTGGTCCTATAACTTTGCTCTAGTTCCCAAATCAGTCCTATAACTTTTTTTGACTCAGTTTTGGTCCCATATGTTTTGAAAACCTCCCACCGTTAGTCCTCTGTCTATTTTAAATTACAATTTAGTCCTAAAAACTTCAAGTCTCTTTCACTTTAGTCCCTGACTATCAAAATGAAAGTGAAAGAGCATCCCTAAAGATTCTCAAACCTTACATCTTGGTCCCTAATCCATGAATTCTTCATGAAATTGAAGAGAAATGCAAAAAAAAAAACACAAATTAAAAGCAAATAACAGAGGGACCAAAATTGAAAACGCAGAAAATTTAAAACCCACCAGAAAATGTACGGAAATCGCCGAGAAACTCAAAAACTCATCTGAAAACCCCAATTCCCACTGAAATCTCACTCAAATAATCGCCCTCAAATGCTTTAAGACAAAATTTTCGAAAATCCAAACTTTTGAGGAGGGAGGTTATAGAAGATTCCCTTACATTTGGTGATTCCGAAAGAGAAGTTCTAAAATCCCTTACATTTCTTCTATCACATCCCTCCTCAAAAGTTTGGATTTTCAAAAATTCTTTTTTAAAGCATTTGAGGGCGATTACTTGAGTGAGATTTTAGTGAAAATTGAGCGACTTTCGTACGTTTTCTGGCGAGTTTGGGGCATTTTTCGGTGGGTTTAAAATTTTATGCATTTTCAGTTTTGGTCCCTCTGTCATTTGCTTTAATTTGTGTTGTTTTTGCATTCCTATTCCATTTCATGAAGAATTCATGGATTAGGGACCAAGATATAAGGTTTGAGAATCTTCAGGGATGCTCTTTCACTTTTATTTTGATAGTTAGGACTAAAATGAAAGAGACTTGAAGTTTTCAAGACTAAACTGTAATTTAAAATAGACAGAGGACTAATGGTGGGAGGTTTTCAAAACATATGGGACCAAAACTGAGACAAAAAAAGTTGTAGGACTGATTTGGGAACTGGAGCAAAGTTACAGGACCAAATTCGAGACAAAAAAAGTTATAGGACTGATTTGGGAACTGGAGCAAAGTTATAGGACCAAATTCGCACTTTGGCCTAACATTTTATTGTGCTATTATATAGTTGTACTTGCACATTTCTCATCACATATGAATAATATAATATAATATTATCGAACAAGGTTTCTAGCTTTAAGATGTCTCTGAATCTCAAATTTGCCAAAGTAAAGGATCAGGTTTGAAATTTTTTTATCGAACAACCTTAAATTTTTTTTTCGCCGCTAATGTTTTTTCTATTATGTTTGGTCTTTGATGTTTTCTAAAAATTTTGTTTTGATCCCAAACTATTGAATGTAGTTATATCTCTCTCGTTTCAAGTTCGGATATAATGAAATCGAACCAATAGGTTATATTTGATGAGTTCTTTCATTGTCCAACTAGAGTCATCAGCAAACGAGATCAAATCAAACCTAAAAATAGACTGCTTATTTTATGAAATTAGTTATATACCCTCTCATTTCAAATTCACGGGTTAATTGAGCCAATCCGCATTTTACCCCTCTCGTAAGATTTTGATAAAGGTAGTTTATTTTTAAAAACAAATAATTCATTATAATTATTAGATGGGGATTATCTCTCATCTCTTTCATTTTTTTTTTTTAGAAATTCATTTTATGAGTAAACTAAAGAAGATTATAGTGCACAAGCATTAAAGAACTCTCCGCTAAACCACTTTCCCAAAAATATGGATTGTCTCTTGGTATGAAGAAATGGAGGGGGAGAGAGAGAGAACTCTCCCCTATTAGCATGTTTAAGTTACTAAAAAGCACAACAAAGTTAAATACTCTCCTTATTATTTAAAGATAATTGAAATGTCATTAATAAAAGTGAAGCAAGATTGTCACTAATTGATGATTTATCAAAGAGTAATGCAAATTTTGTGCAAAAAAGAAAAAAAAAATCTTGAGAAATTTTAACAAAAATGTACTCCTTATTGGTTAGGTAATTGCTTAGAAAACACCCATGACATAAAGGCTACTACTTCTAATAATTACATTTTAAACTTAAAAAAGTCCTCAGTTAGAAATATAACAAGTTGAAGCATGTCTAGACTAGCAAGTTATCTTGCAATTTGCAAATAGCCTATGTGCTAACTTGTATAATTAATTTTCTATACCTTTTTTCTTTCAAACCAAATCAATTTCTTGTTATATTAATATCTATATCTATACTATATTATATGGCTCCACCCCTTATGGTTGGTCAAAAATAGTGAATTAAAAAATTAAAAAAGAAAAAAAATCACCCACTCTCTCTCCCACTCACTCTCCTCACTTCTTTAAAAAAATAAATGAATTAAAAAAATACAAAAAATAATTAAAAATTAAAAATACCACCACTCTCTCCCCACTCACTCTTCCCATATGAGGTAATTTCAAATTGGTCCTAAATATTTTATAATTTCTCAAATTGGTCCCAAACTTACTCTTTTATCAATATAAAAATTTAATATAATCTTCAGCTTTAAATCAATTCAAACGTTACATGCATATTGGCGTGCCCGTTAGGGCACGCCAAGCCCCTATTTCTATTATACGTGCGTGAATATGTTTTGTTAAGGTACTTTTCGCTGGAAATTCTTGTGTGAAAGAAGTGATACTAAACAGACCTCGGGGGCTCAATAGTATTAATATTGAAATGGTATGTTTTCATATTTGTTACAATTTATTTTTTCCCTTTTGTAGTTGGACATCTTTTAGACCTTAAAATATGTATAAAAAACCGTTTTTGTGATACACATAAATTGGTGGAAAATCCATTTTGATTCTCGAATTATAAAATGAATTTTGTTTTGGTCCTAAACTTTTTTTATTTTTGTTATGTTTTCATTTATCAGAATTTTTTCACTTATTCTGCCTTCGATGTTGAGGCTTGTTAGGATTCAGAGTATCTCCCAACAACATTCATAGATCAAACAAAATATAGAGAACGCGAAAAATAGAGAAGAATAAATGAACATAAACAATTTAACGTGTGGTTCGGTTAGTGTGACCTACATCCACCCAAGAACAAGGAACTTCACCCTAAAGAATTAAGATTTACAATAACCTGATGAATGAATCACTCCGCTAAGTCATACCTCACCCATCTCTCTACTCTATCAACTCTGACTGAGTATCCCTAAGAGTCTCTCCTGAGATATCTTGTGATATACTACATGATCAATCCTCAGCTAACTATTTATAAGCATCTCAAACCTTAGTCCTATAAGGATTACTTAACCTAGACCCGTTAAGGATTACTTGACTAAGATGAGACTAATCTCATAATTTGAGGACCAAAATGAAATTAATCCGTAGTTTGAAGACTAAAACGGAACAAAAATCAGGACCAACCTCAAACTTTGAGGATCAATATGGCACATCAACCTTTAGTCAGAAATATTAATGAAAATGTCAGTTTTTTTTTTCATCGCTTGCAAAATAGTAACTGTAAAATACTTTTTTAAAATGAAAAATCTGTTTCGAAATAAAGAAAGATCAACAACAATTCCAGCCCAATTCTGAGAATAGTTTTTTTTTGGGGGGCCTACATCAAATTTTTTAAGTTACCTTGTTATTAATGTTCATTACTATTTTTCTTCTTTCTATTATGTTGCAGATTTATCAAATCACAAAAAATATAAAATTGTACAAGAATGACCCATCAGTGAAACTAGTGATTTTAAAGGTAAATAGGAGATTATTATATTTCTAACACTACTTTATTTTTCTTCTGATACATTTGTAGAAGAGATAAAGTAAAAGCAAATTTAAACAGTAATAATAATTTATTTGATAATAGGGAAATGGAAAAGCCTTCTGTGCTGGTGGTGATGTGATGATATCATTAGCTGCTTCTTCACTTGTTGGTAAACAATATAATAATTGCAGTTATTCACATTAATCTTTGTTTTTAATTTTCAGGTCACTCTAATATTCAAGAATTATAATTAATCCTGAATTAGATAGTCTCATAACAATAAATTAACTAATATCTATATTAAGAAAGTTTATCTATGTTCTCAAGAAATGAAATAACAATCCATACAAAAGTACTTTAAGGAGTTAGCAAGCTAAACATAGTAACATTAATATGTTCTTAGGATTTTAAGTTAGTTAAAGATCTTTGTAGATTATTATAGGAAATTAAATAACTACAACGTGAATTGAAATTGGAATCATTTTTATAAATATCTCATTCTCATGTTTATCCGCTGAATGGAATCAGGACACTGGACTTATGGTGCGAGCTATGTCAAGGAACTTCTTTGTATAAACTATTTAGTAGCCACCTGCAAAAGGCCTGTGGTTAGTTTTTAAAATAATTCCCAAATTGTTAATTTTCTTACTATGAAGTATATATGCAATTAATATCAACAGTGCATAAGTCTATATGCAAGTGAATTATAAACATAATTTCAACTATTTTAAATATTACAAGGTATCACTCATTAATGGAGTAGTGATGGGAGGAGGAGCTGGCATCTCCATGAATACAGCTTTCAGGATTGTCACCGAAAAAGCCTTCTCTTCTTTATGTATTCCCACAATTAGAACTTTTAATTAGAGTAAAACTATCAATTGACGACCATTATGAACAACTCATAATAACAATATCTAAATAACTGGTAAGTTGGCAGGGACTCACGTGTCAACCCTTACATCCATATAGTGCCCAGTATCACTATACAGGAATACCAGCACAATAATACGATAACGTAATAAGTCATCAAATCATAAAGATGGTGGTGACAAATCGTATCAACCAAATACCTCACAATAGATAAGCCAGCACACTTGTCATGATCAAATAACAGTGGTCATCTCGACCTAGGCTTCCGGAACGTCTCTCGGTGTGTGCACATACCAAACAGCCTGCCACTTAAGAAATCCACACTTAGGCCAACAATGGAATCCACCATAGTCATTACTCGAATACTCATCGCGAATAAACAGGGAGAGACTCACCCCTCAATGAATCATGACATACCACAATCACATGATAATCTCATCTCAAATAATTAATCATCAACTTACATGTGAATCACATATTCTTCTTTAATTCAAACTTTCATTACATATATCAATAATTCCATGTTCATTACCTTTCTGGTAGTCCAATCATTTAATCATACTTAACCTCATTTCTTGGTTTTTGTTGACAATAAGGTATTTTCTGATTTCGTCTTTCTCCGATTCTTGGATTTATTTTTGGAAAAAAAAAAAACTTCTGGATCAAGAAATTTATTTCTTTTCTGAATTCTTGATAGTCTCGTGTGTGTACCCGAAATTTCTGTTGTGTTAGCATAGATGGTAACCTTCTTTTTTGGGCTACGATCTGATCGAAGCTTATTAGTTATTAGTAATCTCTTGTTTGTAATTAGCTAACTAAGTCTATTTTAAATAGCCAAGAACTTTTTTCTGATTTATGGAGTAAACCAATATGGCCAGGTCATGTTTTTCCAGATTAAGTTATCCTGATAGTTTGTCTCATGGTGAAGTTTTTCTCCCAAGCCAAACTTGAATATACAGCTTAACATATTTAGCTTATGTATGGGTGATATTACATTGAATTGTTAATTATTGATTGCATTGAAGTAATGGTTTTTATGAGAATCGTTAATAATAGTACTCAAGTAATCAGGTTCCACTTGAGAATATGATGCTTTTCTCTGTTCCTCTGTTGATTAACACACTGGTTATTTCCTGAATTAAATGCTTTGATTGAAGTGGGAGTACACCCAACAAAAAGCATGTTTGACATATTTACTTGTTTGAATTTGGTCTATTAAAAAATTGTTACACTTGTTTCATGCTGATTGAATTATTTATCCCATATTCAGCCACATCTAGCTGAGCTATTTACATATGATTGTGGCAGGTGGATGAAGCTACTCACAAATTCGATGAGCATGCACCTCCTCTTTCAAAGAAAGTTGCAAGCCAAGCCAAGAATTTGATAGAGACAGTGACAGAAAAGGCAGAGAAAGTTGTAAAAGAGGCTCAAACTTGAGGGCCACGAGCAGCTACAGAATCTAAGCATTTTGTGCTAATAAAAACACTGTAAAATTGTGGAATGGTTTGAACCAATATTCTTCATTCCATACAGTAGCAGACATAGCTGTTCCACAAGCTGCTCATTGGTCTAAGAAATACAACCATGTGATTAAGGAGATGAGTGGAAAGGGTTATACTGTATTTGGGTATTTACCTTCTGAAGGTTGAGGAAGAACCAGCTTCTGAAGGACATAAAGCAGATT